>CM038682.1:597810621-598106188 GCA_021605205.1 Aegilops longissima | reverse complement strand
GGTTGTTGCATCATATAGGTTGTCCACCTAGTTGCATATCTAGACAACCTACTTTGTTGCAAAGTTTAATTTGGTAAAGAAAAGCTAAAAATTGCTAGTTTCCTATTCACCCCCCCTCTAGTCAACCATATCGATCCTTTCAATTGGTATCGAGCCTCGTCTCTTTTAAGGACTTTACCACCCGAAGAGTATGGTTGGCGTCGAAGGCGATGTGGGAGAGCATTCAGTGCGAATCCGATATCGATCTATGGGAAGATGGGGTAACTTCGATCTCACGTGAGGAATTCAATGTGGCGTTGGACACATTGAAAACCTCCATGACGACCGAGTCAAAGACATGTTTAAGGAATTCTTAGAAGGGCTTAAACTTTCCATCATACCCGTGAAAGTGGGTGATCCCGCCAACACGGTGACGGATGCTAACCCGACAAGGGAAGCTACTAGTGAAAGCTCCTTTGTCTAGTGGTAAGAATGGCACGGCATCTTTGCCCATGTGCAACCTCCACCCGTTTATGGTGGACGATTCCTTCTACTCATTTGAATCATGCGGTCCGTCCCCCAAGATTGATAAAAAGGAGGACTTTGATTCTTGGGTCTATCGTTTTAAGCGTCATTTAAATCATGTGAACACTAACATTTGGAGAATCATTGAAGAAGGTTTTTATCCGCATGGCGGAACAACTTCACTCCTAAAGAAGCTGTGGATGATCAATTCAATGAGAATGCTCTCTTCATCATCCAAGCAATCCTTCGAAGACCTCCGCATCTCAGCCCTACTCATTGGCCAAGAAGCTTGGCACAAAGTGGTTTCCCTCTATCGAGGAGCGCAAGCATTCAACGTTCCAATTATGAAGTGGTACAAGATGAAGCCGATGAGTTTGCAATGAAAGAAGATGAAGAACCTCGTGAGCTCTATCGGAGAGTTACCAAGCTCGCGGTCTCTCTCGGGATCATGGAAGTAAGGGCGGATGACAATTGGATCAAGCGCCAAATTCCTCAAGGCAATGATGCCCTACCACAAAGCCATGTCCTCCTTCATCCGTCGAAGGCGGACTTCCACACCTTGTCCTCAAGTGATGTGTTGGATGAGTTTGTGGCTATGAGCATATTGGACAAGACCGCCGACAATGCGGTGCTTGGCTCCCAAAAGAGCAAAAGCCCAACCTTGCATTGAAGGCCAAGGTTTGTGTCGAAGAAGAAGAAGAGAGGAAGAAGAGGAGAGCAACCTCGAAGATCTGAAGTATGCCTATCATGAACACATGGCCCTTGCTTCAAGGCAATTTTGGAGCAAGAAGAACTCAAGGCCCAACTTCAACAAGAGCAGCTCAAGTGGGCGCAAAGGGCAAACAGCAGTGAGGACTTGCTTCAATTGTGGCAATGTGAGTCATTTTGTTGCGGAGTGCCCATATGAGAAGAGGGAAGTCAATGGTGGCAAGCTCATCCGTAAGGACAAGGCCAAGTCTTTTCCCAACAAGAGCAACTTCACCAAGAAGACTCCTCACAAGGCTTTGGTGGTACAAGAAGAGTACAATGAGGATGATGATGATGATGGTGAGTCGGTTGCCATGGCCTCCGTTGCCATTGCGATGACTCCTCGGGTGTCTCTTGACTCACCCAATGAGAGCATCACCGCCAAGTGCCTCATGGCTAAAGCCACCAACAAGGTAACCCCAACATCAAAACTACCATCATCAATCATTCTTCTTGACGGATAGCATTGATGAACATGAGGAACTAATGTGGAGGAGAATGATTTTGAGGCCTTTATGGGTAAACTCAAGGGCAAATCCAAGAAGCACTTCCTTGCTCTCTTGGAACAACTTAGTGAAGCCAATGACATGATCGAGGCTCACGAAGATACCATCTCTAAGATGGAGGGGCATAGTCGTGACTATGCCGATGAGATTCGGATCTTTCCAATGCTCTTGAGGAAGAGTGTGGTCTTCGTTTGGCTCTTGAGGAGTCATACAGCGATGATCATGCTAAATTAAAGAAAGATCTTGATCATGCTCTTGTTGTTTCTCGTGTGCTAAACTCCGAGAAGGCAAAGCTTGGGGTTGATCTTGCTAGACTCAAAGAGGAGTTTGACATTCTCGACAAGGCTCACAAAGTCTTGAAGGGTGTTCATGCTAGCCTCAAAGAGTCTCATGATCAACTCCAAGTAAAGCTAACCAAGGAGAAAGCCACCTTTCCTCATATGGTTTTAATTGATAATGCAAATGCTACTAACCGTGTTGTGAGCATGTGCATCTTGTTGAGAGAATGCTAAGTTGAAGGAGCAACTTGAGAAAGGCCTTGTTACATGCATACAAGGTGAGAAGAACCTCAACGACCTTTTGAGTAATCAAAAGGAAGTTGTGGCCAAGGAGGGATTGGGTTACTTTTAAGCCCAAGAACAACAAGAAGAATGACAAGACCAAGCGACCTCCTCCTCTCAAGCAAACTTTTGTGAAGGAGGAGAGGGTGCTGAAGGAGAAGAAGAACAATGCAAAGGGTGGCGATGTCAAGAAGGGCAATGCCACCCCTCCCAACAAAGCAGCGATTTTAATCCCTCTTATGTGTTATGACGTGCTAATGATGGGCATGTTTATGCCAAATTTGTTGGTTCTCCTCATGAATACATTGAATGGTCTATTTGGGTTCCTAAGACCCTTGTTACTAACATCAAAGGACCCATTACAAAATGGGTACCTAAAACCAAGCATTGATCTCTTGTAGGTGTTTGCTTCGGTGGGGATCATGGTTGCTCGATAGTGGAGCTACAAATCATATGACGGAAGCAAGGACTTGGTGGTGGGCGTGCACAAGATTACTTCTATGCCCACCAATGTCGAGTGGGGTGATGCCTCGTCTTCTAAGGTATTGGGACTCGGCAAGGTTGTCATTTCTCACGATCTCACGATCGAGAAGGTCATGCTTAGAGTCCCTTACATACAATTTACTTTCCGTTCGTCAACTTGCAATCATGGGCTTTGCCACTTTCTTTGATATTGATACGTGGCCCTCTTGTGGAGCAAGACTCTTAAAGTAGCCTTTGTTGGGCATGTCAAGAATGGTCTATATGTGATTAACTTTTGGAGGAACCACTAAGACTGCGACATGCCTAATGGCTAAAGTTGGCGTGGGATGGCTTTGGCATCGCCGTTTAGCCCATGTCAATATGAGATCTTTCAAAGTCTTCTCAAGGGGACCATGTCGTGGACTAACGAATGTTAGTTTTGCTAAAGATCGTGCTTGCGTGCTTGTATCGAAGGAAAGCTTCATGTGAAGGCTCACCCTCCCGACTATCATTTACTCGAAGAGGCCTTTGGAGCTCCTTCACTTGGATCTCTTTGGGCCTCCATCCTTTGATAGTCTTGGGGGTAGGAAGTATTGCTTGGTGATTGTGGATGACTACTCAAGATATACTTGGGTGTATTTCTTCAAGAGGAAGGCGAGACCCAACAAACCGCCATTGACTTTGCAAATGAAGCACAACGTCAACACAATGCAAAGATCTTGACAATAAGAAGTGACAACGGCACCGAGTTCAAGAACTACACCTTGGATGAGTTTCTTAGTGATGAGGATCAAGCATCAATATTCTGCACCCTACACCCCTCAACAAAGCGGTGTCACGGAGAGGAAGAATCGGGCGTTGATGGATGCGGCAAGGACCATGATGGCGGAGTTCAAGTCTCCATACAACTTTTGGGCGAAGCCATCAACACGCATATCATGCATCCAATCGGCTCTACCTCCACAAGGGCTTGAACAAGACTCCATATGAGATACTCACGGTAACAAGCCCAACCTCAAGTACTTTTGGGTGTTGGGTGTAAGTGTTTCATTCTCAAGAAAGGTGTTGGTTGTCTAAGTTTGAGGCTAGAGCTTATGAGGGCATATTTGTTGGTTATGCTACAAACTCTCATGCTTACCGTGTCCTCAATAAATCCACGGGACTTATTGAGGAGGCGTGTAACGTGGAGTTTGATGAGAATCTTGGCTCCCAAGTGGAGCAAAGTGGTACTTGTGATGTAGGTGATGAAATTCCTCCTCAAGCCATAAGAAGAATGGGTGTTGGTTTTATCCTACCCATTGAGGAACCCCTTGTGGCGAAGGAGAAGGACAATGCTCCACTCAAGTGGAGCCATCACCAACAAGGCCCTGCGCTTCCAGAAGAACAAAGTGAAGGCCCTCAACCTCATGAACAAGACCAAGGGCAAGATCATGCTCAAGGCGATGTTGACACACCAAGTGATGCCCAAGGTCAAGTTCTCTCCCGAGCAAGTTCAAGATCAAGAACATGCTCAAGGCAGCGCTCAAGATGATCAAGTGACCGCTCCTCAACTCACCACCGAGGAGGAATTAGGCGTCGTCTGCCAAGATTGCTTCAAGCTCTCCACCAAGGGCCATCTCATGAAGAATGTACTTGGAAGCATTCAAAGGGGTAAGCACTTCGTAGACAATTGGCAAACTATTGTGAACATCACGCGTTTGTTTCTTGTGTTGAACCCCAAAAGTTATATGAAGCACTTTCGAAGATCCGGATTGGCTTAATGCCATGCATGAAAAACTCAACAACCGAGTACAACAAGGTGTGGAGGTTGGTGCCAAGGCCAGCGGGGAACCATAATGTCATTGGGACCAAGTGAATTTCAAGAACAAACAAGATGCTCATGGAACCATCATTACGCAACAAGGCAAGATTGGTGGCACAAGGTTACTCCCAAGTCGAGGTATCGACTACGGTGAAACCTTTGCTCCGTTGCTCGTCTTGAATCCATTCGTTTGTTGATTGCTTATGCTTCTCATCACAACTTTAAGTTGCAACAAATGGATGTGAAGAGTGCTTTCTTAATGGTCCTATTAATGAGTTGGTTTCGTCAAACAACCCCGGGTTCGAGGATCCCTACTTTCCCGATCATGTGTATCAACTCGATAAGGCACTCTATGGCCTTAAACAAGCCCCACGTCGTGGTATGACCACCTTACCGAGTTGCTACAAGATCGCGGGTTTGAAGTTGGGCTAATCGATCCCACTTTTTTGACTAAGAAGGTCAAGGGTAGTTGTTTGTGTGCCAACTATATGTTGATGACATTATCTTTGGTTCCCCTAACAAAGCTTTCAATGATGAATTTGCCGCACTAATTGTCGGATTTCGGGTTTCGGCAAACCCTCTAGGTTCGAACTCTGGGGTGCACGCGGAGATCTCACCCCCTACCTACCTGCACCTCGCCCGCCTCGCTAGAATCTAAACTACCAAAAGAACAACACAAGAGACACAAGGTTTATCTTGGTTCGGGCCAGCATTGTGGTGTAACACCCTACTCCGTGTGTGGTGTGGTGGATTGCCTCTTGGGCTGATGATGAACAATACAAGGAAGAACAGCCTCGGTGAGTGAGGTGTTCTCGTGGCTAGGCTCTCGATCGGATGGGATCAAGCTAAGATGAGGTGTCGGATCCTTCTCCCTCTCTTGTGGTGGCTAGTTCTACTTATAGGCAGAAGCCACACTGCATACAGGCCTCTTCCCAAATATTGAGCGGGAAGGCGCCAACAATTAGCCATTTGAAGGGACATCTAGTACACTTATCGACTAAAGTTGGTCCTCGTCATCAAAGGCTCAGGTGGTGGCTGGCTTGGGATCCACGATGACCTCCTTCACAGCCGTTCTGGCGATCTTGGTCTTGTTGCACGAAGCAGGTGCCTTTGCTTGATACTCTCGCTTGCGCTTGCCCCTTGCACCAAAGAGAAATGAGGACACTGCGGGCTGGCGCCCGCTGGCGCTTTGGTCGTCATGGCTTGCGTCATGGGCACCTCTTGAGTACCCGCCTTGATCTCTCGCCTCCTCATGAGCCAGCTGTGAGGCGGCGCTGAGGCTTCCTATCATCCGCCCAGCAATCTGGCCCCTCGCGAGGTCTTGAGCTAGTCTTGCGATGAAGATGGGCGTCTTGGGCCACCCTTGAAACCACGCCGCAGGCGCGGCGAGCAAATGCAGGTACCCCGTTCCCGAGCGCCCGTGAGCCCGGGCCCAAAGCGGCGCTTGGACTTGGCTTAGCAGAGAAGTGAAGGGGCAAGTCGCGGCGCCACGGGCCCTAACAGCCCATGACCTTAGGCGCCGCGTGGCGGTTCATTAGACGTGGGCGTCCTGTTCCCCACGCCTCCTTATTTTGCGCCCAGCTAAGCGGACCCTTGATTTGCACACACCATCCCTCTTTTTGCTGCTTGTCTCCTGCTCTTCCTCCTCTCGAGCTCCGGTCTCCGCTTCCAATCAATCTCGAATCCTCCCCTTTACATGCCATGGCTCCAGAAAGAAGGGAAAGGGAAAAAGCATGTGCCTCCTCCCTTCGCCGCCATGCCCGGCTCCTGCTGTCGATCGATCGATCATACTCAGCAAGAAGGCTTGGACAAAGGTCAGCTCTGCCCTCGCCACTATCTTCAGCGAGTGCGGGGAGGGCGGCGGTCTGGCCGCATCTCACTTCTCCATTGTGAGAATAGTCACGAGGTCGATGCAGGCGCCGGCATACAATGGCGGGACTGGTTCCCCTTTTCCAATTTCTTCAACGTTGTGCTTTCCCATTACGGATCCATATGATGCATTTGGGTCACGAATCCATTACTCTTCTTGCCGTTTCGCCTTTATGCGTGAGGCAATGATGGGCATCCCTCCTTCAATTGCCTTGCTCGTCACTTCTTCTCTTTGCACCTCATCGGCCCACCCAATGCTCAAAGGGTGCGTGAGCTTCGTTGCCGCGCCGAAACAACGACTTGAGATTGATTTCAACCTTCCTCCGCCCGACATCCGGGTTCGCGGCGGTGGCGTATGTGGATGTCGGTGCCCAGCCCCCTACTGAGCCAACTTTGCTAGCTGTCCCCAATTGGGTTGGGGCGAGAGCGCTCATGAGCCCCGGCTCGTCTTCGTCTGCATCGCTGCGTGCCAAAGGCGCCCGGTGTGTGGCGCCCAAGGTGGTGAATGAGTTCCTCCTATGCGCATTTCCCTCTCGGCGTCCTCCCGCGGATGTGGGCCTTGGTGGCGTGAGGACCGCATGAGGCTCGGGAGGAGGACCCTAACGCTGAAAGCGAGGAAGGTTCTCACGGTCTGGCCGGGATCTTTCCCGGCAGCATCCGGCAAGGGGTGCTTTCTGTACCTTTGCTCGGCGGGTGACTTTGTGAAGCGGATGCCAGCTTTGTGAATGGGGCTCGCCCCTCGAGCCTCATGGGGCCTCGCGAGAACCAGTGGTGGTGGCCCTTCGATGCCCACGGCGATCCTTCTCGAGTGGTGGAGCGGGGAGGCATGGGCCCACCGGAGGCTGAGGGGCCTCGCCCGGGATGATGGCCTTGAGGCGACACTCCGAGGTGGCAGCTCTGAGGCCTGCCTTTGCTCGTTGAAAGGCGTTGAGCCTGACCCAGCGGCTCCGTGGCCGAGGCCCTGAGGCCCAGCTACTCTTCTTGGTGAGGCGGCCGTGGCGTGCAGGGGCAGCGCCCACAGCAGGTCACCTTGGTGCTTCTTCGTCGTCATGAGGCTGACCCTGCTGGCTGAACTCTGGGCAGCTCTGCATGGACTGCGAGGCTCTCCGGAAGAAGGAGGCCTTGGGTGGCGATTACCCTTGCCGCTGCTGAGCGTGGGAAGTATTTCGCCATTGATGAGTAAGCCTTCCCTTTCCTAGTTCCTTATTTTCCGCTGCTTTGGCTGATCCTTGCTCTGCGGGGCCCTTCCTGCCGAGCTCACGGAGATGGTGAGGAGCCATCCCCAGGCCGCCCTCTCCACCGTCTTCAAGCGCTCCGAGCTCAGCGAGCCCTTGTGGTGAGGCGGTCGGAAGGTGAGCCATCTGTGGCGCATCGTGGCTCTGTGCACCTCGCGACCCTCCTTCAGCCTTCCGAGGCATAGCCAGCCTGCCTTGGGCTTCTCGTGCAGTGTGGATGGCGATTGGCTGAGTCGGCCCTTCGTTCTTTGTTGGGGCGAGCCAGCTCTAGGCGGGCTCTGGCGGGGCATGCCCGGCCATCCGAGGCGCCAGCCCCAGCCCCTGCCCGGAGGAGTGTTGATTCGTGGCCCCCACGCTTACTTAGAAGGCGGATGATGGCGCGAGAAGAGCGTGCTCGGCGCGCCCGGGCGTCGTGCCCGCCGCCAAGGTTTCTCGGAGAAGGCGGTGACGATGAGCCAGCTTGGTGTAGAGCTCGTTGGCGAGATCTGTATGAAGCGAGGGCACATGTGCTGGTGAAGAGGCGCAAGCTGAAGGTGGCCGTTGCCTTCGCGCCACCAGCGTGACCTCGAAAATGAGAAGGCCGGCGTCATGGCGGCCTCACGGGAGGCCCGTTCCGGAGCGCCGAGGAGGCCGGGAGGCTAACCCGCGGTGTGGTGGCGGAGGAGGCGGCGGGAGCTCGGGCTGGAGCAATTCCTGGAGCAGCAGGTGGAGCTGCATGAGGCAGCCCTTGCGTCGATGAAGGGGCTTGATCGACGGCGGAGCTCCGGAGGCGAGAGCCTTGACCTTTGGAAGGCTGCCGGCCTTCGCGATCTTGGCCCGTGGAGGCGAGGCGCTGGTAGCGGCGGAGGATGATGTTGCTGCTGCTTGGGAGGCCGAGTCTGGAAGAGGTTGAGCGCCGGGTGTCGGCGGCCAGCTTGAACCTCGGCCTTGAGTTCGAGAGAGGCTGGGGTTGATCGAGGTCGAGAAAGGCAGGACCCGCCACGAGGCCAAAATTTGGATGAAGTGGCGTGGCGGGCGGCCTTCCGGGCACGCCCTTGGCGTGGCGCGGGAGGCTGACTTCCTCCCGCGCCGGGCGCTTCTTCTGCGTCGTGGTGGGCCTTGGTGAGGCCGTTGCGTGGCGGAGCAGGCGAGGCGCCAGCGGCAGATCTGGAGCACGAGCATGGCCCTATGCTCCACGCTCGGGAAAAAGCTAACTCTGCCTTGGGCAACATCTGCGGCGGCCATTGGCGAGCCTCATGTAATCAACTATCTTGGCAACCTTGATTCTTCAGCGATGTGGTGGCGCAGCAGGCTGGAGAATGTGATCGGGCGAGCCAACAGGTTGGTGGAGGAGAGGAGCCGTGCCCTGCGGGCGTGCCTTTTCTCCGTCTTGACCATCTTGGGACATGGACCCCAACTTTGATTTTGATGCCGCCATCGCCCCAGTACCCCATGCCGTCCGGGACGACCTGGCGCATTGGATGGAAGACAACGTGGATGCCCTCGTCAGGGCCTTCACTACTGACGACGACGGCGTGGTCGTGGCTGCTGATGAAGGAGGCGTGGTGAACGGCCCTGACGCCGCTGATGGCGATGCGGAGGGCGATGGCGAGGCCAGCGACGCTAGCGGCGATTCAGGAGGTGATCTCGAGGACGCATTGAGGGATTTATTCGATTGACTGTGTGCTGCCTCTGCTTTTTATCCTGCGCAAGTAGAGTTCGGGCCTGGCCCTGAAGGTTGTAAGAGCATTTTGGGAAGGGGAGCCCATCGTGTAAAAACTTGCAGTTAACGTATTAGTAGATGCGATATCACCCGTACGCCCGTGCCAAGTGGCTGGCCTTGCGACGAGCTGGCTGACTTGTTTACCTTCGACCCGCGTGGGCCGAGATAGCTGCGGAGGCTGTGGCGCTCCGTGTGCTCCTGAGCGAGCCTATTTAACTTGTGGCGAGAATCTCACGAGAGGTGCGTTGATGGTGGTCCGATCATGCGCATGCTAGGCTGGCCCGGCTCATGAGGGGCTCACGAGGGAGGCAGGAGGCAGTGGTAACGAGCGAGAGATGCTCGAGCGAGACTAAACACCCTTCCCGAACACGCAAAATCGCAAGCTCGAATCAACTTAAGTCCAAAAGGGGCGACAGCCAAGGGAAAAAGCAAGAAAAAGCTGAAAAGGCGCGTCCGGCACCTAGTCTAGTCTTGGGCGTCTTCTCACCAGTAGCGGAGCTAAGTGCTGCCAGTGCGTGGGAGGGAGCCCAGGGCTGAAGCCGGCGCTCTGAGACTCAGGCGTGTACAGCCCCACTCATTATTCGTGGCGGTGTCACAGGCGGCCGGCTTCACGGGCATTGGGCCTTCTTCACAGTGTACCGGCCTTGCTTCATATCGCCCAGACGAGGCCCGCCTTGCGCCACACTCTAGTGCCACCGATGGCGACCAGAAACCGAGGGCGCCGCCCGATGGGGTAGAAGCGATCGCGGTGGTTCCCCGGCGACCACGGGTCCTCTGCCAAGGTAGGCCACGAGGCACCTCCCCGCCAGAGGGCCTACCTCTGAGGGCGCCTTGCTCGAGCGCCCGCGATGGTGATGCGGATCTCGGCCCTCTCCTGCAGCCCCGGCGCCCTCCTCTGAGGGTAGGAAACCGCGGGAGTGGGGCAGCCGTCCGCTGTGGCGACCTGTACCTCCTGCGATCCATGGTTAGCGTATGCCTTCTCCTGAGGAATTAGCTGTACCCGCTAATCGTTGCTTCAAGCGCGGCCGACGGGGCTTTCCCGGGGCTCCTGGAAGAGCTCAGCTTCTGGTGCCTCGTCCCCCCAGCTTGGGCTGAGGAGCGAGCCATGTTCGCCCTCCTGTGCGTGCCCTTGATCCATCATGTGGGGCACGTACTCTTCCGGGGCCGTCATCCCGAATGCTGCACCGTAGTGCTCCGCGTGCCACACAGTCCTGCTTGAGGCGCCCACTTGGGGGTGGTAGCGCGGTGGCCCACCGGGGCCGTGGGTCGTGGCGAGTCCTTCTTCGCTGGCCGGGGGCGGAGGCAGCGCGCGCGGCTGGCAGTCTTGGCGGCTGGCTGGCGTTAGGGTGGCCTTGGAGTCCGCTTGGAACTGCTGGCGGGCATGCGTGGGGCCTCAGCGGGCCACCACTGGACTGAGGTGGAAGTTGGGTGCGAAGGGTGAGCCCCGATGCGGCGAAGCCAGGAGCTCGCCACCCGTTCCAGCGTGACGCGTCGCGACCGCCCTCCGGCCTGCATTGCGGTAGCTCTCGGGCCACCGTGGCGCGGCCCTTGAGTTCGCTTTGCTCCCGTCGGGTGTGCGGCATCGTGGCGCGGCGTGGTTGAGGCCCTCGCCGTCGACCGCACCTGCCACGGCATGAGAGCTGTGGTTGCGACCGCGTCGCCCGCGGCCCGTGGCGCCCTGCGGACCGCGAGCTGCACAGGGCATGGGGTCGCCCGGCGGCGGTTACGTAATGGGGCCAGGCCGCCCGAGGATCGAGGTTGCCCGCCTGGTCGCCGGAACGAGGAACGGCAAGTGCGCCACCGTGGCCTGCGCCTGCCGGAGCCAAGGGCACAGCTTCAGCTCGAACCAGGAGGCAGCCACCTTGCTTGCACGCACCATTCGCTCAAGGACCGCCCCATCATGGCAGAGAACCAGGAAATCCTCCCGGTAAAACGCCCGAATCGGCATGTCATCCGGGCCAATCCCGAACTCCGAGTGAAGCGCCTCCGCCGCCGACGCCAGGTCCACCGCCGGGCGCATACCAGTGACGGTAACAAGCACGGCATGGGCGAGCTCCTCCTCCATCCGCCAGATGTCATCCGACGCCTCCAAGAAGCATGCTTCCACCGGCTCCTCCAGGGCATGCACCATCTGCGCATGTGCCATGCCGGGCGAGTTGAAGGGAACGGCGAAATCCGGGCTAGGGGAAGGGCCCGGAGCCACCCGACGTGCAGGCGCCTCAGAGGACGACGGAGCCCGCACAACATCGGTCCACAGACGAACAGCCCCAGGCGGCGGGGGCCCCGGGGGCGGAGGTGGGATTAGAGTGGCAGAGCGCCTGGGCGAGGCAGGGCGCGAGGGGACCGACTCCACGGCCGCGGGGACAACCCGGCGCCGAAGGGTCGGCGGTGGACACGGCTGGTCGACTGGCGAAGGGCTGCGGGGGCACGTGCATCCATGCAAGATGTGCCCATCTCCACCGCATCGGATGCAGAAACTTGGGTTCCGGCACTCCGCCGAGATGTGGCCGTCATCCTTGCCACAGTTGTAGCAGCAGCCAAACAAAGCAGCCGACACCCGCGACTCCGGTGGCGGCTGGGACACCACCAGCCCGCGCCGGGCCTGACGGTGTCGCATGGGCAGAGGACGGCGAGCAGGCGGACCCTGTGGCCGGCGGCTCCTCTTGGTCTGCCAACCATCCCCAGCCGCAGGCGGGCGCGAAGGCCCCGCCCCACCGCCCTAGACGAGCGGGCCAAAGGCCGTGCCAACCACCGGAGTGACGACGATGGACCGAAGCTCCAGGCGAGGGGGCAGCAGAGCAGGAGATGGAGGGCCCGGACGCGGCGCAGGGGATGAGGCGGGGGAGGAGATCTCAGACGAGGACGAGCTGGAGAGCGAGACCACGAGGCCATGGCGCGCGGGAGGGAGGTAGCCGCCGGCTCCGGAATGGAGCACGGCGCAAGGGGGGGTGGCCGCCGGCGCCGGAGTGGCGGCCGGCAAAGCGCGTGACAGGGGGGAGCGGGGGGCTAGGCTAGGGAGCGGGTGCGCACAGTTTGAGATATTGCGACGATGGTGCAGTCGCATTTCCCCATGTTCGTTTTTCTGTGTGAGACTAGGCAGAAAGCTAGCAAAATGAGAAGGATAAAAGGAAACCTAGGACTTCAAGGTTTTGAAGGAGTAGACAACAATGGGCTAAGCGGGGACCTGGCCCTCTTTTGGCATGAGTCTTGTCAAGTCGCAGTAAGTGGAAAAGAGGATCGTTTCATCGATGTTGCTGTTGGGGATCCAAATGGTGCTACTCAATGGAGACTTACTGCAGTTTATGGTGAACCTAGAGTCGAAAACCGACATTTGATGTGGACGACTATGCAGCGTCTGAAGCAAGGTTCAGATCTTCCATGGCGGGTTATTGGAGACTTCAACGAGGCAGTTTGGAGCTTTGAACACATGTATTTAACACCTAGACCTGAAGCCCAGATGGCAGCCTTCAGGGATGTCCTTATGAACTGTGAATTGATTGATCTGGGATTTAATGGGGTTCCCTATACATATGACAATATGCGCTCAGGTTCGGCCAATGTGTGAGTCCGTCTTGACCGAGCAGTAGCAACAAACTCTTGGAGAAATTTATTTGCTTTTTATTCTGTTCGTCACTTGGCGTCGCCATCATCAGATCATGTTCCCTTGTTATTGAGCGGTGCAACGGAGGAGCAAACACTGAAACCCAAATTGAAAAGGTATGAATTTTTTTGGAAAGAGATGCTGGACTTCCCGAGATTGTGAAGAATGCTTGGACTGCCTTTGGTACAATGGAAAATTTGGGGCAAGTGAATGATGCGTTGAGATCAACTATGTGCTCTCTTCGGTCCTGGAGTAATAAGAGGTTTGGAGACATCACTCGAGATATTAATAAAACACGCACTCGGTTGGAAGAACTGATGAACATGAACGCTGATAGGCAGGAAATAAGAGAAGTCTCTGATAAATTGAATGAAATGCTATATAAGGAGGAGATGTTGTGGCTCCAAAGGTCTCGAATCACGTGGCTCAAGGAGGGGGACAGGAATACAAAGTACTTTCAGAGTAAGGCAGTATGGAGGGCGGGAAAGAACAAAATCAAAGAGCTTCAGGATAATGATGGTAATATTCACACGTATATTCATGAAATGGGCAATATGGCTACTTCTTATTTCCAGGAGATATTCACTGTGGATCCTAACCTTGACGCTTCGGCTGTCTTGGAATTGTTTGATGAGGTGGTAACAGAGAATGACAATGCAAAAGTATGTGGTGAGTTTACAGACATGGAAATCTCTGATGCTCTTTTTCAGATAGGGCCACTGAATTCCCCGGGCCCGAACGGATTCCCTGCAAGATTTTCCCAGCGTAACTGGGATGTCCTAAAGGAGAATATCATTAAAGCAGTTAGAGAATTCTTCAAAACAGGTATCATGCTAGATGGGGTTAATGAAACTTGCATAGTCTTAATCCCAAAGGTTGTGAGTCCCACAAAGTTATCCGATTTCTGACCTATTAGCCTTTGCAATGTGATTTATAAAGTGGTCTGCAAGTGTATGGTTAATAGATTGAGACCCCTCTTGGATGATATCATTTCACCAGAACAAAGTGCCTTTATACCTGGCAGGATGATCACTGACAATGCACTTATTGCTTTTGACTGTATTCATTACATTAAGCAGGACAAAGATCCATCTAAAAGTTTTTGTGCATACAAACTTGATTTGTCAAAGGCATATGATCGGGTTGACTGGAACTTCTTGAGGCAAGTGATGCAAAAGTTGGGTTTTGCTCATCGATGGATTGACTGGATTATGACTTGTGTCACGTCGGTGAGGTATTCTGTGAGATTCAATGGAACCCCCTTAGATTCATTTGCACCGTCGCCTGGGCTTCGGCAAGGTGATCTACTCTCCCTGTTCTTGTTTTTATTCGTTGCTGATGGTCTCTCTTCAATTCTAAGACATAGGGTTGAGGTGAGCACAATTACTCCTGTGAAGATTTGCAGGCGTGCATGAAAGTGCAACTATCCCTAGGTGGTTTTGGTAATTCATAACAACATATAGCTCATTGAGCTAATGCAATTCCAAGACAAATATTTCAGGAAAGCTCAATGAATGGCATGGCATGGATGATGAAAGTGGATCCCTCAAAATATTAAGGACAAAGGATTGGCTCAAGCTCAAAAGCTCAAGACTCTACATTTTACATTTAGTGATCCAAGATCACATTGAGTCTATAGGAAAAGCCAATACTATCAAGGAGGGATGAGGTGTTGCTTAATGAGCCTCTTGCTTCATGTGCTTAGTGATATGCTCCAAAACCCTCCACTACTTTCTCACATCCACATATGACCTAAACCTAAAGTCAAACTCGGCCCTACCGATTCTTTCTATCCGCGCCACCGAGTTCAATTGTCATAGCCACTGTCACAAACCCTAGGCAAATCGGTCTCACCGATAGGGATCTCGGTCTCACCGAGATGGGATTGTAATCTCTCTGTTTCCTTTCGTAACATTTCGGTCTAACCGAAGTGAGCGATCGGTCCCACCGAGATTGCAATGTAAACTCTCTATTTCCCTTTCGTAACTTTTTGGTCTCACCGAAAGAGCGAATTGGTCCCACCGAGTTTACCTGACCAACTCTCTGGTTAGCTAATTACCAAAATCGATCTCACCGATTTTGTGTAATCGGTCTCACCGAGATTACTTTATGCCCTAACCCTAACCATATCGGTCCTACCGAGTTGCATATCGGTCCCACCAAAAACCCTAACGGTCACTAGGTTTACTAAATCGGTCAGACCGAGTTTGTTAATTCGGTCACACCAAGTTTGGTAAATTGTGTGTAACGATTAGATTTTGTGTGGAGGCTATATATACCCCTCCACCTCCTCTTCATTCGTGAAGAGAGCCATCAGAACAAACCTACACTTCCAACTTACCAGTTCTGAGAGAGAACCACCTACTCATGTGTTGAGGCCAAGATATTCCATTCCTACCATATGAATCTTGATCTCTAGCCTTCCCCAAGTTCCTTTCCACTCAAATCTTCTTTCCACCAAATCCATATCCTGTGAGAGAGAGTTGAGTGTTGCGGAGACTATCATTTGAAGCACAAGAGCAAGGAGTTCATCATCAACACACCATTTGTTACTTCTTGGAGAGTGGTGTCTCCTAGATTGGCTAGGTGTCACTTGGGAGCCTCTGACAAGATTGTGGAGTTGAACCAAGGAGTTTGTAAGGGCAAGGAGATCGCCTACTTCGTGAAGATCTACCGCTAGTGAGGCAAGTCCTTCGTGGGCGACGGCCATGGTGGGATAGACAAGGTTGCTTCTTCGTGGACCCTTCGTGGGTGGAGCCCTCCGTGGACTCGCGCAACCGTTACCCTTCGTGGGTTGAAGTCTCCATCAACGTGGATGTACGATAAAACCACCTATCGGAACAACGACAAAAACATCTGTGTCTCCAATTGCGTTTGAATCCTCCAAACCCTTCCCTTTACATTCTTGCAAGTTGCATGCTTTAATTTCCGCTGCCTATATACTCTTTGCATGCTTGCTTGAATTGTGTGAAGATTGCTTGACTTGTTCAAAGATAGCTAAAATCTGCCAAAGTCTAAAATTGGGAAAAGGTTAGGTTTTTAATTGGTCAAGTAGTCTAATCACCCCCCCCCTCTAGACATACTTCAAGGTCCTACAAGTGGTATCAGAGCTTTGGTCTCCACTTACTTTGATTTCCATAGCTTTTGGTGGTCATAGCCTTGGTTTCACAACCTAGGAGAGTATGGCGTCTAGTGAGGGAAATTATCACCGTAGAGATCCTTACTTTGATGGCACTAATTTTGCTAGTTGGAAGCATAAGATGAAAATGCATATTCTCGGACATAACCCCGTCGTTTGGGCTATTGTGTGTATTGGTTTGCAAGGTGAATTCTTTGATGGGAGAGAATCAAACCGTAAAGCTAGCGTGGAAGAGTTGAAGATGCTGCAATACAACGCTCAAGCTTGTGATATCCTCTTCAATGGCTTGTGCCCCGAAGAATTCAACAAAATCAGTCGTCTTGAGAATGCAAAGGAAATTTGGGAT
Organism: Aegilops longissima; assembly: GCA_021605205.1. Taxonomy (NCBI): domain Eukaryota; kingdom Viridiplantae; phylum Streptophyta; class Magnoliopsida; order Poales; family Poaceae; genus Aegilops; species Aegilops longissima. The sequence goes on along the minus strand of CM038682.1, from coordinate 598,089,716 downwards.
ACTTTAATTGATATGCATGAAGGTACCGACTCCGTCAAGGAATCCAAGCTGGATGTGCTCCAAAGTCAGCTTGACAAGTTCAAAATGAAGGATGGTGAAGGTGTCGCTGAAATGTACTCTAGGCTTGCTCTTATCACAAATGAGATTGCCGGCTTAGGAAGCGAAGAGATGACTGACAGATTCATCATCAAGAAGATCCTAAGAGCATTGGATGGAAAATATGATACCGTGTGCACATTGATCCAAATGATGCCAAATGACAAGATCTCAAGCCAACGGAAGTCATTGGAAGAATTGTTGCTCATGAGATGTCACTCAAGGATAAGGAGGAACTTCACAACAAGTCAAGTGGTGCTTACAAAGCCTCATGTGAAGCCCCCACATCATCAAGTGAGAAACAAACCTTCAATGAAGAATTGAGCTTAATGATGAAGAACTTCAACAAATTCTACAAAAGTAGAAGCAAAGAAAGAAGCTCTAAGTCAAGGTCCTACAATGACAAAATATCCTCTAGTCGAGAGCGCAACTGCTACAATTGTGGGAGACCCGGACACTATTCCAATGAGTGTACGGCACCCTACAAAAGAAGAGAAGATTCTCCCAAGAGAAGAAGTAGAAGAGAAGAATCACCACCAAGAGAGAGAAGGAGTAGAGATGATCGTTATGAACGAAGACCCTCACGGAGAAGCAAGGATTCTGATAGGAAGGACAAGTCATCAAAGAGCTACACAAAACGAAGACATCAAGCTCACGTTGGTGAATTGGTATCCGGCTTCGACTCCGATAATCACTCCAAGAGAAGCTATCACTCCGACTCCGAATACACTCAAGATGAAGGTGTTGCCGGTCTAGCACTTGTGTCAACCAACTCCTACGACATATTTGAATCACCAAATGAAGGAATTGGTAGATGCTTCATGGCCAAAGGTCCTAAGGTAACACACCCCGAGTACGTGGATTTTAATAATGATGAAGATGACTTGCTAGGTGATGATGATTTACTTGTTCACAACTCTAGTGATGAATAATATGATGAAACGTCAATTAATCATGCTAATCAAGATGAAACGAATGACAATGATAAGGATAAGATTGAGCATCTAGCTAAAGAACTAAACACTCTTAAGTTAGCTCATGAAACTATCTTCGAAGATCATCGAGAACTTTTAAGGGCTCATGTAGGACCTTGAAGTATGTCTAGAGGGGGGGTGATTAGACTACTTGACCAATTAAAAGCTATGCCTTTTCCCAATTTTAGACTTTGGCAGATTTTAGCTATCTTTGAACAATTCAAGCAATCACCACGCAATTCAAGCAAGCATGCAAAGAGTATATAGGCAGCGGAAATTAAAGCATGCAACTTGCAAGAAAGTAAAGGGAAGGGTTTGGAGGATTCAAACGCAATTGTAGACACGGGTGTTTTTGTCGTGGTTCCGATAGGTGGTGCTATCGTACATCCACGTTGAAGGAGACTTCAAACCACGTAGGGTAACGGTTGCGCGAGTCCACGGAGGGCTCCACCCATGAAGGGTCCACGAAGAAGCAACCTTGTCTATCCCACCATGGCCGTCGCCCACGAAGGACTTGCCTCACTAGCGGTAGATCTTCACGAAGTAGGCGATCTCCTTGCCTTTACAAACTCCTTGGTTCAACTCCACAATCTTGTCGGAGGCTCCCAAGTGACACCTAGCCAATCTAGGAGACACCACTCTCCAAGAAGTAACAAATGGTGTGTTGATGATGAACTCCTTGCTCTTGTGCTTGAAATGATAGTCTCCCCAACACTCAACTCTCTCTCACAGGATTTGGATCTGGTGGAAAGAAGATTTGAGTGGAAAGCAACTTGAGGAAGGCTAGAGATCAAGATTCATATAGTAGGAATGGAATATCTTGGCCTCAACACATGAGTAGGTGGTTCTCTCTCAGAACTGGTAAGTTGGAAGTGTAGGTTTGTTCTGATGGCTCTCTCCACGAATGAAGAGGAGGTGGAGGGGTATATATAGCCTCCACACAAAATCTAACCGTTACACACAATTTACCAAACTCGGTGAGACCGAATCAACAAACTCGGTCGGACCGATTTAGTAAACCTAGTGACCGTTAGGGTTTTCGATGGGACTGACAAGCAACTCGGTAGGACCGATATGGTTAGGGTTAGGGCATAACGTAATCTCGGTGAGACCGATTACACAAACTCGGTGAGACCGATTACACAAACTCGGTGAGACCGAATTTGGTAATTAGCTAACCAGAGAGTTGGTCAGGTAAACTCGGTGGGACCGATTTGCTCTTTCGGTGAGACCAAAAAGTTACAAAAGGGAAACAGAGAGTTTACATTGTAATCTCGGTGGGACCGATCGCTCACTTCAGTTAGACCGAAACATTACGAAGGGAAACAGAGAGATTACAATCCCATCTCGGTTAGACCGAGATCCCTATCGGTGAGACCGATTTGCCTAGGGTTTGTGGCAGTGGCTATGACATCTGAACTCGGTCGCGCCGGATAGAAAGAATCGGTAGGGCCGAGTTTGACTTTAGGTTTAGGTCATATGTGGATGTGAGAAAGTAGTGGAGGGTTTTGGAGCATATCATTAAGCACATGAAGCAAAAGGCTCATTAAGCAACACCTCATCCCTCCTTGATAGTATTGGCTTTTCCTATAGACTCAATGTGATCTTGGATCACTAAAATGTAAAATGTAGATTCTTGAGCTTTTGAGCTTGAGCCAATCCTTTGTCCTTGATATTTTGAGGGATCCACTTTCATCATCCATGCCATGCCATTCATTGAGCTTTCCTGAAATATTTGTCTTGGAATAGTATTAGCTCAATGAGCTATATGTTGTTATGAATTACCAAAACCACCTAGGGATAGTTGCACTTTCAATCTCCCCCTTTTTGGTAATTGATGACAACATATAGATCAAAGCTTCGACAAATGATAATAAAATTGAAAAACATCGTCGCTTTGAGAAGTATGTGATAAGCAAGAGCTCCCCCTAAATTTGTGCATATTTAAGATTTGCTTTGGACTGCAAATGCACAAGGAATTAGGCTCGTGGGTTATTCTTCCATGTCACATACATCTTGGTGGAGCGCTCAAAATAACAAAAGATTGAATACATGCACTCATCACCAAGCACAGTGAATGATCATATAAGAATAAGTAAGATAATATCATAACGAGCATAAGTGTAGCTTATGATCAAACACATGATCATCAATGTCTCACAGGTAATTGCATAGTATCTCAAGCAATCAAAAGCAAATAAAGTTCAACCAAAAAGACAAGAGAGAACAAAAGAAAATCTCTCTCTCTCTCTCTCTCTCTCTCTCTCTCTCTCTCTCTCTCAGCCTATGATCTATACATTTTTCTCCCCCTTTGGCAACAAGTTACCAAAAATTTCCTAGAAAATGCATAGGACTATATCGTCTCTCAGGCTTGGTCTTCTGGTGGTGGTGGTGTCCGGAGAACTCCAAGAACGAAGGCTTCAGTCGATGTAGAAGGAGCTGAAGGAGTTGGTCTTGGAGCTAGTTGTCTTTGGAGCTGTAGGCTGGAGCTGATGAAGTGACTCGGTGTCTTGAACTGGCTCTGCAGCTGATCTCTGAGCTCGTGGCACTCTGGCAAGTGCATCAGTCGTTGTTCTTCCCTTCCTCTCCTGCATGTCATCCTGCAGCTGCTCCACGGCTGACTGAATCTCAGTTACCTTGACATCAAGATCATAGAATTTTTGTTCCATGATTCTTTCCAGGCTCTCCTGGTTTTGAGTTAGGGTGGCCAACCCCTTCTCAATCCGCAGAGTTGATGCTATCAAGTAACCAAGCTGCTCCTGCTTGTTCTTCAGAAAGTATTCAGATGCCTCTGCTCGAGTTGGCATCTTGGCAGCCTTCTCTTGCCTCGCTTTCTCCTTCTTATCTTGCGCTTGCACTGATGATGGTTCATTCTCAGTCATGACAACTTGATTGTCCTCAAATTCAGGATAGAGAACCATGTGTTCCTTATCCAACAGATATTTCCCTGTGCCCATATTTGAGTTTATCAACTCCTGAATCTGTGGGGCATATCCGGAGCTCCTCTTACGGTGCATTGCTGTCCTCTTGATAGTTTCAGCTATGAGGCTCATGACTTTGAATTTCTGAGGCACATCAAAAATGTGAAGCAAATTGATTGCATGCCCTCTAATCATGTTGTGGTCACCTGATTTGGGCAAAAGAGTGTGCCTTAGGATCCAGTTGATAGTAGGCAGCCCTGACAGAAGATAGTGAACTGATCCAAACTTGAAGGTCTCAAGTGCATCATCTGGTATTTCCTTGTACATGTGTGCCATTGAGTTGTGACCCATCTTCTTCTTGGCATAAATGTCCAAGTCATCTTCATCTTCCTTTGGGGCATTGATCAGACTTGCCCATTCCTCTATGGTTGACTGATATCTCGTTCCTTCTGACATCCAAACTATCCTGCCATCTGGATAGAAATGTGCTGTGGAGTAGAATTGCATAATGAGCTCCTCATTCCAATTTGTGAGCTTTTGCCCAACAAAATCTGCAACTCCACAAGCACTGAAGCTGTCATACACTCCAGGATATTGTTTTTCATTCTCCTGAATGTAGGTCCAGTCGAGCCACCTCATATCACAAACTATGGGCTTCTTATCCAATAATATGGTCTCATAGAAGTCATGCTGCTCCTTGGTGTGGAACCTGTAATCTACAGCAGTCCTTCTCCTGGTGGCATATGGATCTGATTCTCTCCATAGCCTCAACCCTTGACCTCTCTTGAGCTTCATGTTCTCAGCCACAGGATGAGCATCATTGTGGTCTGGGATCTTGGTTTTGAGCTTCCTTAGGACCTGCCCTTCTTCATCTTCCTCAAGATCAACTTGGGCATTGGAGCCTTGTTCTTCTCGATTCTTTGGTATACTCCTGGTATTCCTCTTTGGTGCACTCTTGGGCTTGGGGGCAGCTTTGGGCTTTGAAGTTGCAGCCCCTGATTTTATGGCATCACCCATCAGCTTTTGTGCCTTGGGTGCAGGCTCAGCAACCTCTTCTTCTTCCTCTTCTTCCATCATAGAAGGCTTCCCAATCACTCTGGACATGGTTTTCCTGACCCTTTCCTTCCTTTTCTTTCCTTCAGCTGCAGCAGGTTCTTTGGGTTGGGATTCCAAAGAAGCTTGAGTGGAGACTCTGGCTTTGGACATTGGTTGTCTTCCTACTAGCCTTTTGATTTTCATTCCACGCTTAACTGTTGTTGAGCTGTACTCCTTCTTGAGCACCTTCTTCTTGGAACTGGCCTCATCCTCAACTGCCACATAATCTTCATCCTCAGACTCTGAGATCTTCTTCTTTCTTGTTCTTGTGGCATCCTTGGGCAAATTACTGGGAGTGCTTCTGCTCCCCTCATCTGAGCTGCTTGAGGGACTAGTGCCCTCACTCATGTGAATCTGCTCTTCTGACCTATTCTGGCTGTCACTTTGGTCTGACATGCTGACCTTGTGAATAGTTATAGATAAGGTAGAGTGGATGAGCATCACAAAATGCAGAGATTTTTGCAAAAGAATGATTCAAAAAACTTAGTTTTAGTTTTCCACAAAAAGCATTTCGGATCTACCGATTTTTAAACTCGGTGATATCGAAGCAGTTTTGGAACCTAAACTAGTGAACTCAGTCAGACCGAGTCACAGTTTGGTAGCACCGAGACTGCTAGGGTTTCACAAAGTTCTAAAATCGGTCACACCGATTTGTAATTCTTGGTCAGACCGAGACTTACAAGTGCAATGGCGTTAGCCAAATCGGTGGGACTGAGTTTTTCAACTCGGTGGGTCCGAGATGGTTCCGGCGGAAACCTAACCCTAAATTTTCGAATCATACCTATTTTAAGGATTGTTTTGACTGGATAGAAGTGTTTCAATCGTGGCAAGATGCATAATGAACACAATGTGCTGAGAATCAGACGAGGATAGCACAGTGATCGAGTTCATACCCTAGTTCGGTGGTGAACTCGCTACGGCGGCAACGGCGGAGGAGAATTCCGTTGACGGCGGAGACCAGCGACGAGGCGGTGGCGGCATTTAAGTCGGCGATCCGGAGACCAAGTAGGCAGAGCGAGCTATGCGCGGGCGAGGAGTTTCGGAGAAAATTTTCCAAAATTTGCCCGTGTGATATATATAGCCCGACAATGTCGGTGTGACTGAGTTGAACAACTCGGTGGCACCAAGATGCATAAATGTTAACAGTTACAGCAACTCGGTGTGACCGAAAAGTTAAAATCGGTTGCACCGAGATTGAAAACCTAGATCGACTTAGTAATCTCGGTATGACCGAAATTGAGGAATCGGTCAGACCGAAAATCACAAAGAAGTTTTGGAAGTTTAAGTCTATGACGAATCGAGGACTCCAAGTGCTCCTCACACAGAGTGGTTCGAATCTTACTTGATCAAATTTTGTGATGTAGCATGAATAGAGTTTGAGACGAGAAAAGCATGGATAGCTAGAGAAGGTTGTTAGGCATTCTTGTCCATCCACTTGGCCAAAGAAAAAGAAGCCAAACAATCAAATCTACAAGTGGATGTCCTCGAATGAGTAAAATATGCAACCAACATGCTCACACAATAAAATGACAAATGAAGTATGTGTCAAAGCATGCACAACCAATTCTAGCATCTATCAAACAATTGGCGATGACTAGGTCATCTATATATGAGTATATTGACTTAGGAGTCAAATGAGAACATTTGATCATAGGTCATACTCATCGTTTAAGCTCAAGTGGGGTTACCACTTTTACCTAAAGCATTTATGTGTTCACATCATTAGAGTTGCTTGGACTCAGTTCTTAGAGTTAAGCTCCCCCTAGATGTGAGATCCCCCCTTAGAGGGATAAACTAACCTTGGGTTTTGTCGATGATGACTTCATGTAGGTGTTGAAGATGTGGATGCTCAATGTTGATGTAGATCTTTTGGAGCAATCCTTTGGAGTGAGTTGCACTTTCAATACCTACACGGGTTAGTCCCACAAGGAACAAACAAGAATATCCATAGACAGAGTGATGCACACACAAAATGATGTACATGAACACATTAGGTTACCTTGTCCCTTGCCTTACCAACATGAGGGTTTGTGACTCCTTGAACTAGTGCAAGATATGGAAGTTGATTGCACTTGTCCTTGCCATAATGATATGAGTGAAAAATGTTGGCGGAGTCACCCTCAAGAACTCTCTAGTTCTTCTTCTTCGGGATCCACATCATCTTGATGGGAATCCTTGGTGTAGTAGTTGTGCTTGATGAAGTAGAATTTGACGTAGTCTTGGGAACCCACTTGACCAAGGCCTTAGGTGCTTCTTCAAATGCATCAATCTCTTCTTGAAGCTTGTCCTTGCCTTTGTTCTTGTGGTCTTGTGGTGGAAGATCATCTTGTGTTTGTGTTCCCTTGAAGGAAGTAGGATCATACTTCTCTTGTTGAGGAACAAACTTCGTCTTGGGGTATTGATCTTCTTCCCACTCAACTCCATTAGCATTGAACTTTCGTTCAAAACCAACACCTTGATTCTTCCGGTGCCTTCCTTGCTTGCGTACAATTTCCTCAAATTGCTTACTCCCGGCAAGGCTCTTGTATACAGCTTTCTCTATAATTCCCTTCAATAAGCTGTTTTCTTGCTCAAGTGTAACTTGGCTAAGAGAATCATTAGTGGAATCAAGAGAACTACTAGAAGCAACAATATTGGATTTAGCATTGTTATTGTTACTACTAGAAGAAGAATCTTTCTTGTTCTTGTTGCTAGACTTGACTTGAGGCATGTAAGTAGATAAAAGTAAACGCTTGGCAATGTAAGAAGAACTTTTCTTACGAAGATCATCATTGATCGCTTTTAGGAACTCATGCTCTTGCTCAAGATTGAGCTTTTCAAAGCGTGACTTCTCATGAGCCCTTAAAAGTTCTCGATGATCTTCAAAGATAGTTTCATGAGCTAACTTAAGAGTGTTTAGTTCTTTAGTTAGACGCTCAATTTTCTCCTTATCATTGTCATTCCTTTCATCTTGATTAGCATGATTAATTGACGTTTAATCATAGTATTCATCACTAGAGTTGTCAATAAGTAAATCATCATCACCTAGCAAGTCATCTTCATCACTATTAAAATCAACATACTCGGGGTGTGTTACCTTAGGACCTTTGGCCATGAAGTATCTTCCAATTCCTTCATTTGGTGATTCAAATATGTCGTAGGAGTTGGTTGCCACAAGTGCTAAACCGCAACACCTTCATCTTGAGTGTATTCGAGTCGGAGTGATAGCTTCTCTCGGAGTGATTGTCGGAGTCGGGCGGATACCCATTCACCAACATGAGCTTGATGTCTTCGCTTTGTGTAGCTCTTTGATGACTTGTCTTTCCTTTTCGAATCCTTGCTTCTCCGTGAGGGTCTTCGTTCATAACGATCATCTCTACTCCTTCTCTCTCTTGGTGGTGATTCTTCTCTTCTACTTCTTCTCTTGGGAGAATCTTCTCTTCTTTGTAGGGTGCCGTACACTCATTGGAATAGTGTCCGGGTCTCCCACAATTGTAGCAGTTGCGCTCTCGACTAGAAGATCTTTTGTCATTGTAGGACCTTGACTTGGAGCTTCTTTCTTTGCTTCTACTCTTGTAGAATTTGTTGAAGTTCTTCACCATTAAGCTCAATTCTTCATTGAAGGTTTGTTTCTAACTTGATGATGTGGGGGCTTCACATGAGGCTTTGTAAGCACCACTTGACTTGTTGTGAAGTTCCTCCTTATCATTGAGTGACATCTCATGAGCAACAATTCTTCCAATGACTTCCGTTGGCTTGAGATCTTTGTAATTTGGCATCATTTGGATCAATGTGCACACGGTATCATATTTTCCATCCAATGCTCTTAGGATCTTCTTGGTGATGAATCTGTCGGTCATCTCTTCACTTCCTAAGCCGGCAATCTCATTTGTGACAAGAGCAAGCCTAGAGTACATTTCAGCGACACCTTCACCATCCTTCATTTTGAACTTGTCAAGCTGACTTTGGAGCACATCCAACTTGGATTCCTTGACGGAGTCGGTACCTTCATGCATATCAATCAAAGTATCCCAAATTTCCTTTGCATTCTCAAGACGGCTGATTTTGTTGAATTCTTCGGGGCACAATCCATTGAAGAGGATATCACAAGCTTGAGCGTTGTATTGCAACATCTTCAACTCTTCCGCACTAGCTTCACGGTTCGGTTCTCTCCCATCAAAGAATTCACCTTGCAAACAAATACACACAATAGCCCAAACGGCGGGGTTATGTCCGAGAATATGCATTTTCATCTTATGCTTCCAACTAGCAAAATTAGTGCCATCAAAGTAAGGACCTCTACGGTGATAATTTCCCTCGCTAGACGTCATACTCTCCTAGGTTGTGAAACCAAGGCTATGACTACCAAAAGCTATGGAAATCAAAGCAAATGGAGACCAAAGCTCTGATACCACTTGTAGGACCTTGAAGTATGTCTAGAGGGGGGGTGATTAGACTACTTGACCAATTAAAAGCTATGTCTTTTCCCAATTTTAGACTTTGGCAGATTTTAGCTATCTTTGAACAATTCAAGCAATCATCACGCAATTCAAGCAAGCATGCAAAGAGTATATATGCAGCGGAAAATAAAGCATGCAACTTGCAAGAAAGTAAAGGGAAGGGTTTGGAGGATTCAAATGCAATTGGAGACACGGATGTTTTTGTCGTGGTTCCGATAGGTGGTGCTATCGTACATCCACGTTGATGGAGACTTCAACCCACGTAGGGTAACGGTTGTGCGAGTCCATGGAGGACTCCACCCACGAAGGGTCCACGAAGAAGCAACCTTGTCTATCCCACCATGGCCGTCGCCCACGAAGGACTTGCCTCACTAGCGGTAGATCTTCACGAAGTAGGCGATCTCCTTGCCCTTACAAACTCCTTGGTTCAACTCCACAATCTTGTCGGAGGCTCCCAAGTGACACCTAGCCAATCTAGGAGACACCACTCTCCAAGAAGTAACAAATGGTGTGTTGATGATGAACTCCTTGCTCTTGTGCTTTAAATGATAGTCTCCCCAACACTCAACTCTCTCTCACAGGATTTGGATCTGGTGGAAAGAAGATTTGAGTGGAAAGCAACTTGGGGAAGGCTAGAGATCAAGATTCATATGGTTGGAATGGAATATCTTGGCCTCAACACATGAGTAGGTGGTTCTCTCTCAGAACTGGTAAGTTGGAAGTGTAGGTTTGTTCCTACCTATTTCTTTAGTCCATCTAACCAAATTAAGGGATCCCAAAATCAAATTCTGGCAACTCATTTGCCCCACTCAAAATAAATGATAGCCGATGTGACCTTGGCACACGGCTCGTAGACGACTTGCCTGCCGCTGACGCCTACATGGCCCTCCTGCACGCGGGGAGAAATCCCATCAAAACCCTTAAGTTGCTGACGCACATGCAGTGCGCGACTTGTCACCACGAGGAGATGGGAAGTAACCTTTGCAAAAGTTACCCCTTAACTTGTGATTTTCTTAGTTCGTAACAATTTTGGTCTTTGTTCTGTTCGATTAGTTTATCATCTCCTCGTGCCATGGTTTTGCTACATGGCAAGTTTTGATCCTATGTGTATGTGAGACCTCCCATGTTTTACTTTTTTGCTCAAGTTACTACTAGCAGCATACCATGGTAAACTTATCTTGGCTCATAATCTGACAAATTCTTAACATCAAAGTCTATCATTAGATGACTAGGGGTCCATTAATTTTTTCCAATTTATGTTGTTCCTCTTTACCTCAGGCTGCAACCTCAGAGAATGTTCCCTTGGTAGAGGAGCTACTCAAGCGCTATAACGCGATTAAAGCTGAGATGGGTGTGGTAAGTTTTTAATTGCAATGAGTAACCACCTTTAAGATTATTAGATTTGATGTTCTGTTTTCTGATATATCGATTATCTTTTAAAGCGGGAGCCCCCTAATATGTTCCTTAAAGAGAAGGGCCGAATTTCTAAGTACAATATGAAGTTGTCTTCTTCAGATAGCAATCTGGTTAGTTCATTTTTATTATGTGGGCAACATGTTTACCAAGTTCCCTTTTTATAACACATGAAACCATTCAATGCAAAAAAGTTAATTTTTGTGCTACTTGTTTTGAATTTGATGCCATTTTTAAAATGGCTATAGTGTTTTACTTGTCATTTGTGATAGAAGTTTGGCAGGCATGCCAAACATATAGTAAAGAAGAAGAAAATTAAGTGAATCCTACTTATTCCGCATGTGGTTGGAGCTTTCTGCTGCCCACCTGACTGGGGTCCCTATACTAGTTACCATTCCACTAAACCAGTTGTTCTATTTTTATTCTTAATCTTACTGATTTAGCCTTGGTTTATTTTCCTTAAAAAATTAAGTATATGCCATGTTTTTTTAGAAGTCATTTTTACATGTTGCACTTTATGTTTTTCCTGTTCTTCGCTTTGCATACAAATAATGATATTTCTTATGACCTGGTTTTAGGAATGATGTATTTTCATCTTGCAGTGGAATGTGTGTCCATAAGAAAACTATAATAATGCTTAAAGTAATGCAAGACTGGGCACAATCTAGTGGAGCACTTTGAATGAATTAGTGTGATTCTTTGGAAATAGTTAAATACGAGCATATAAGTAAACACCAACAATGAACTACTGGAAACATCGTTGACGAAGTATCAATGTGCCTCCTAAAATAGTACGAGTATGATGTACCGGTGAACAAACTACTCATCAACGGAATTGACGACTCAACCCTACATACTTTTATGAATTGCTACTCTAGGTTGTTTTGTTGTTTCCGTGGTAATTTTTTAATGTTTGGTAGGAGGTGTGTTCTTGACATCTATAGCATCTTGAGGTTATTCATGTAGAATATATAAGTTATCTTGTAGACCCAGTCATAAAGAATACAATGTTTCAAATAAACATAAATCGAACAACTCATATCAAAAACTTATTTGAATCTGAGTATCAAATATCTCATCTCCAAAGACATGCACAACTTACAGCTTTTTAGTGATTTCTTTCTTATACCTAAGTCTAATGGTCTCGCTATCTTTTCCTCTTTGTTTGGTGGTTGTAGAATGTAGACAAAAAGGTACAAGCACAATTAGTTTACGAAAGTGCACAAAAAGCTCTGGATTTGGCTTCCACGGTCATGGTAAGTGGGTCCAGCTCTATCATTTTGCTCATTTATGTGTAAGGTACATTGTATATCAATTGTGCTTGAACGTCAATTCTCGTTAAACAATCCAAGATATTGCGAGCTTAGGGTGTGGCATGGTAGAAATTTCTAAACATACAGTAGACCAGGTAACTTTCACTATCAAGGTCATGCTACTTTAAATCACACTTGTGAATATAATGATCATTTTTCCTCCAAATTATAGATGGTTAGGACATATGCAACTATATTCTGTGATGTTGCTGAGGCTGCATACCATCAGAAGATCGAGATGGAAACCACTCTCGCGTTTCTTGGTGCCCTTAGAGGCTTAGGGGCAATTGGTCATATCATGGTTCAAGATACAATGGCTAAGCTCAAAGATGGTCATTTTAAAACCTATATGTTACATGGATAAACATTCCGAAAAGTTTGTCAAGATGGTGAAGAACTCGGAAGATGAAACTGCGGAGAACAAATCACGGCAGGTACAATCTTTTGTCCATATATTTGCTTGCCATAGTCTATAATTGATTTTTTTTCTTGATGATATGATACATATCCCTATAGTACATTCTAACATGTGTAGAGATTCAACAGGCGGTGACAGGTATACTATTATCTTGTCAGATCGATATGGAAGTGTATATTGTAAAGCTTAGCAAATGTCACAGGGCTGCACTGGATACTTTGCACGGAAGGTTAATAGTATTCCATTTTGCGCAATTTATTTCTCTCGTCAATTGACTACCAATGTTGTTGTTGTAATGTGGAATGACTCGTGTTATCTCTTGTTTGTAGGAATAACATATCCACGAGAGGTTTGGATTTCCTTCACGCCAGAACAACGACCGCGGAGAAGTATGGTCAAGGTATCACACAGGGTTTGATTTATATATATGACTACTGTCTAGTTTTTAGAAAACATTGTTAGGTTAGATATTTCCGAGTAGCATGTGAGCAAGAACCTATTTATTGTGAGTGGCCAAACGACATTCTCATATTTTACATTAACAGATAATTTTCCATGATTGATAAACTGATTGGTTTGGATAAACTCCCCTTGATGACAAGGTGGTGGCATTGTGGAAGTACAGCTTTCGTAGCAACCTACAATAGTTATGATTTTGATGGATATAGACTATGCAAGTCTGTTGAGTTATTTACCTAAAATCATCATAGTTGGAGCTAGGATAATAATTTGGTACCATATTTGTGTTACCTACGACGAAGAACACTTATTGTTTGATAAGCTCGTGCAAAACAACAAAACTGTCAAATTGACCCCACCTGTCGGGTTAACGTGGTGAGGACCAAAAAAATTGAGCAGACTGATGTGACAAATGAGGCGCAGGCCCCACCTGTCAATGACTAGAAGGTCTAGTCCCGTATCACTTTTTCAACCAAACATTGGCGCAAATCCTTTTCCTCTCCGTGGAGAGCGTGAGCAGCGGCAGTTCGTCCGCCTCTCCATGGAGCGCCGGCGGGGTAGGCGTGGAGCAGCCATGGGTGCTCGTAGCTCCTCTCTCTGCCGCGCGCCGAGCTCGCCCACGAGCGTGCCGGTGGAGTTAGCACCGCCCAGCTCCCCTGTTGGCACTGGCCCAACTCGTCGTGTACTTCCGACGAGGCGTAGTTTGCGATCCGGCCGAATACTTTCCGGCAAGATCGTCGTCGTTCGGAACGATTACTTTCCGTCGAAACACGCGCGTTGCAAAGTCGCTGGCTTCCGGCTAGTTGCACGGTTGCACCTAGGCTATGTAAGCTGGCTAGACAAGCAGACAAGTTTGCTGTTGGATGCTTTTCCATCGAGTCGGTACGTACGCGTACGAGCACGGGAGACGATTAGGTGGAGAGGAAGGGCCGCTTGCTCCATGGACGGAACACCCAGTCAGTGTGCTCCTGGTGCGCGGCGGCTCTCGCGGAGCTTGCCCGTTCGCTGTTGACGAGCACGACAGCTGCGCGTGGCAGCATCTTGCGCAAGATGGAGGCGGCTCGGCCGTTGGGGCAGCGCCGCTCCCGCGACGCGCGACTCGGCCCAAGCGTGGCCGCTCTCGCCTGACGCCGGCTTCCCCTCGCGTGCCCGCGTCTGAGGAGAGGACGTTTGCGGCGGGTAGGCGTTGCTACCGTCGCCGGATCTCACCTGCTTGGCCGTGTCCTCTGTGCGGGAGGTTGACTGTGTTGACGTATAATGTGTTGTCTAGTCTCTTTCATTAGATCGGTCTTTTGGTTGCATTGGATAGAGCATGCATTTCTACATGGTATCAGAGTCAAAAGGTCTTGAGTTCAAGACCCGGCCGGCACAATTAAATTGCAGCCCACTTTTGGTCCGCGTTTAGGCCAGCAGCCAGCACGATAAAGCACGCCGCCCATGACCGCCTAGAAGGTGCTCGATGGAATGCCACGTGAAAAGAGTGACAAAGAGGAAGGCCTTCTATTCATTGACAGGTGAGGCTGCGTCTCATTTGCCACATCACTCGCTTAAAAGTTTTGGTCTTCGTCGTGTCAGCCCATCAAGTGGGGTCAACTTATCAGTTTTGTTGTTTTTCGAGCTTATCAGACAATCAGTGCTCTTCGTTATAGGTAGGAACAGAGTTTATGAGTTGATGGTTTTTGTGCCCTGACACAAATATGATACCTAGTGCCTGTTCGGAGGCCCTCCGCTCCACGACTCTGCCACGGAGCGGAGCGGGCTGCAGTTCAAATTTCCAGAGCGGTGAAATAGATGCTCCGCCAAATTCGTGGAGCTGGTGGATTAACAAACAGGCCCCTAGTTGTCACTCTAGCCTCAAGAGTGATGATTTTGAGTAAATAACTCTTAAGTCGTTTAACACTCTTTTAAGGTACGAGGGGTGTGTTGTATATCGTGTATGTAGCTACCAGAAAAAAAAAAGGCTTGGTTAATTTAGATGTTGTCATGGCAGATCCATCATCGATAAGTCCGCGCTCATGCCCCGCAATCCTGTTTAGGGTGCTTCAGTGTTGAGGTTGGTTCAAACATCCAGCCACTCTTATCTGATTGATCTTGAGCTTTGGGCTGGAGACCACGTAACTGAATTTCCCAAGCAATCACCGGTGCAAGTGGCCATTAGCTTGATTATTGTTGTGGGAGCGGTTATATGATATCACTTGGCTACTCTTTTACTCCGGGTTTCTTGCTTGTTTTTTTCAGGCAACTACGAGTTTCTCGGTGAAGACCTTTGGTTTGGAACTCTCACATATCAAGCAATGTCAGGCGACATTCAAAATATGCATTTCAGTAACTTGTCATATTCTCATGTTCTATTCATATGCAATTCCTAACCTGACATAGGTGACACAAGATTGATCGTGCAAAAGAGAATTGAAAATGCAAACCAATAAACGTTATTATTATGGGCAGTGTTATATGATGTGTGCAAAAAAAATCTAATGGAATTTCCCTCATGGATTAGCATAAAAGCGATAGAATTTCTTGCTACATAAAGTACACTGTTTGGCTGAGTACCCATTGATATTCATCGTCAAGAATCTCCAAAAAATAAATTCCATAATTCAATGTGCTGCTAGGGTTAAAACCAACTTCCTTCAAAAGATTTGGAGTAAAACAGGCTTTCGCGTCGCTTTAGAAACAGAGTCAAGTGACCATACTAATACAAGAGGATTAGAAAATCCTTTTACAAAGCAGATCAAAGATAAAACCATCGGTTGAGAGAGCAGCGAAAACGCCACCAACTCAAAATCAAGCATGAGTACAGAGAATGGCACTTCCCGCGAGCAAATCGGGCTCCCACTCTTCGACAAAGGTTGACATAACCCATATCCACCACTGCGTGTATACGTTCACACTTCATCCGTATAATGTTTCGATGAATAAAATTATCTAACGCTGAAAAACAACTATGCTTTCGGGTCTATGCGAATATTGCGTAGCCAGCTGTTTTTCAAAACAAGGGTTCTTGGGAGTTTCTGCCATAACTATGCGAGTACAAACTCTTATGTTCTCAAACACATATTCATATTTAGACATGTAGCATTATCTATTTACTTCAAAATGTCAATTTACGAGATTGTACATAGTTTGGAGTAAATAGCATAAAACTACTATAACATAATTGGGGTTAGGGTTCCGAAAAAACAAGCATTGACGTGGCATAAAAATTAACTCTGTTAAAATGTGCTGTTATGACCAATGGGGCGGACATGTCATTCCCACTAAATCCCCATGAAAATAAAATCCTCAAAATTCTCACATATCCGGCCGCAACCACTCCTGCCAGCAGGAGGACCGGCGACGAGCTCCCTCCGGCCGCTCCACCGTGTCCGGTCGTGCTCCAGGGCGAGCACGTGCCCCTCCACCTTCCTCTATCCGCCACCCTCCATGCCCAGCACGGAGAGCACCATGGACATGCCAGCACAACCAACAAGGCCAAGGCGCATGCCTTCGAGCTGCACCTTCGAGCCAGAGCCACCTTGGAGCTCCTCCGCGTGCACCCACAAGGCTTCGAGCTCCGCTGCATGCAGCAACCGACAGAAGGGGTGGCGCCCGCGAGCTCCGCCATCAGCAGGGCAGCAGGGATGGCACCGCTACTACTCTAGCCTGAAGGCCGGTCGATGACCACATCGACTCCGGTGACAAGCTCGTCGATGGGGACCCGATTGTTTTTTATTTCATTTTTTAGGGACCCGATTGCATTTTATTTTATTTTTTAGGGACTCGATTACCCTTTAAAAAATGCAGGGACCTAATTGCTTTTTCAAAAAATATAGGGACCCGAATGCCCTTTAAAATTCTGGGACTCACCTGTCATAACCTGTCAACAGTGAACCTGACTAGTGGACCCGAGTTGTCATAATCATGCTTAAAATTAACCAACATAGTCATCAGTGCAACATGGTAATCTGAAATAAAAACAGAAGTGGTAGGTATTAGGGAATTTTCAAAATACGGTAGTTCTGTTGAACCCTAGTCCCAACTATGATAGGTTTATACTATTTACTTTGATTTTTTTTGTTAACTCATATTAAACTGGATTGGATCTACCTAGTCGGGTCCCAGCAAATAAGGTGCATTACATTCTCGTCTTTCTTCGCTCTTCTTAGCCATCCTCGCCACGGCCGGCATTTGATCGGCCATTCCACCGGAGAACCGGGAGTGACGGTGAGGAACTAGCATCGCCGGTGATGGCTCAGGAATCGTCGACGGAGCCTGCTCCACATGCACAACAGTCATGGGGGTGACTCTTTTTTTTTTTGAGGAACCACGACTCCACGAGAGGGAGTAACTTTTTTTGAGCAACTATGTCTCGCTTGAAGCGGCGTGGTAAAGGGCCGGCCCAGTAGCGTTGTTGGTTCGATTCGGTTTTTTTTTAGCAACTATATCGCCCGTTCACTCGATTTCGTTTTTTATTTTTTCTCTTTTGTTTTTTCATTTTTTATTTTTGTTACATTAAAAACTAAAATAGATATATTTTTAAAAAATCGCTTAATTTTGAATAAAAATGTGTGTGCAGTGTTAAAAAAATGTTGGTGCAACTTATAGAAAATGTTGGCAGAATCTGAAAACAATGTTTCAACACGTATTTAAAACAATATTTAACACATTCGAAAAACAATGTTCAGAAACATGTGTTTAACAAAATGTTGAACATATAGTATAAAGTAAATGTTTCAAATGTATACAAAAAAATGTACCATGTGTATGGCACAAGTAGACTCAAAACATGTATTTGAAAAAAAACTGTTAATCATTGTATTTCAAAATGTTAATCATCTCTACCTAATAATGAAGAGATATTGCTTCTGGCAGTATGTCACAAAAATTGCCCCCGGAGTTGCCTATAAATTACCCACTATGTCGATGTCACCTGTAAATGAAGAAAACGATTCGATTTTATTTCGGAATCGTCGTGGAGTTCGGTTCTTATACAGTGATGCCTCCTAATTTCACAAGCATGGAAGCGTCCCAATGGTTAAGCAATCAATCTTGCACACTCGAGACCCGGGTTTGATACCCAGCTCTATTCACCCTTTTTTTCTCACCTTTTCTCTCCTCACCGCACGAAGTCATGGGCCGGCCCATGCGCGGCACATGACGGCCTGTTTTTTCCATTTTGTTTTTCGCTTTTTCTATTATCATTTCTTTTTTATTTTTCCTTCTTTAAGTTATTTCAGGATTTAGAAAAATTCCAAATCTTCAAAATTTTGCGAGTTTTGAAAAAGAAAATCGACAAATCATAATATGCTTGTGAATAAAAAATGTTCAGGAAACCGTAAAATGTTAGTTATTTAAAAAAACTGTCCGCATATTATAAAAACCATTATTTCGGAAAAATCTTGCGAAATTTAATGTTCATAATTTTTAAGAATGGTTATGTATTCCAATCATATCCGGAAATTTGAAAACAATGTTCATTAAATTTGAAAAATACTATCTTTAATGATTTGGAAAAAATGGTCGGGGAATACAGTAATTTTCATGATTTTGGAAAGAAATGATCGTGTATTCAAAACATATTCGTGAATCTGAAAATTTATCCATGAAATTTTAGAAGATGTTCACAAAAATTCAAAAACATATTACGAATTTCAAAAGTTGTTCCCCAATTTTTTTTAAAAGCTCATCCATTCAAAAAAGTTTGTTGAGTCAAAAATGTTCATGAATTCGAAAATTATCCATGCATTTCAAAAAATGTCGTCTCAACATAACAAATGTTCATAGTAGGCGTTCATGAAGTCTTTTATATCTAGGATTTGATTAGTTTTTGGAAAGTCTTTATATGTTTCCCATGCATGTTTGCTTGTATACTTTAAAAATAATAAACAAGGAAAAAATGTTCTTGATGTATTCAAAAAATGTTATTGATGTATAGGCTATTTTTACGAAAATTGATCTTGATCTATACGAAAAATATGCTTGCAAACGAACCTATAGTATGGGGTTGTTTTTCCTGCTAGTTGGGCTTCGACGTATATACATGGGTTCATACCATCTTTGCGTCTAAGAGCATCTCCAGCGGTTAGGCCCCCAGGGGAAGTCCCCCCCCCCCAAACCGCCAATTTCGGCCCAATTTCGGCGCAAATTTGCCCATATGCGGCCCACATTCGGCGTGTTTCGGCAAAAATTCAACAAACTAATTTTTATCGCATAGTTCATCATAGAAATCAAATAGTTCAACGAGTCAAACTCATAATTCAAACACAAATAAAACTCATATTTCATCACACGTCAAGCTAGGCATTGCCCTTGAGACTCCATGGGTGGTCCACCAGATCGTGCCGCAATTCTTGATGCACCTGTGGGTTTCGGATCTCCTGGCGTATATTGAGGAAGGCAGCCAAGATTGCTGGTAGCTGGTGATCAACTTGGGCAAGAGGACCCTGCCTATAATATGATTCAGTGTCAAATATTGGCTCTTCATGCTCGCTCTCAGTGATCATGTTGTGCAAGATGATGCAGCAAGTCATGACTTCCCACATTTGATCTTTCGATCAGGTCAGAGCGGGGTACCGGACAACAGCAAATCAAGATTGGAGCACACCAAATGCCCTCTCGACATCCTTCCTGCAAGCCTCCTGACACTTGGCAAAGTAAGAATTCTTGCCTCCTGGGACAGGGTTTGAGATAGTCTTCACAAATGTGGACCATCTCGGATAGATGCCATCTGCTAGGTAGTATCCCTTGTTGTAGGGGCGCCCATTGACCTCGAAGTTCACCGGAGGAGCATGACCTTCAACAAGCTTGGCAAAGACATTCGAGCACTGCAGTATGTTGATGTCATTGTGAGTTCCTGGCATATCAAAGAAGGAGTGCCAAATCCAGAGGTCATGTGTGGCCACTGCCTCAAGTACCACACTGCAAGCTCCTTTGGCGCCTTTGTACATTCTCTGCCAAGCAAATGGACATTTTTTTTCATGCCCAATGCATGCAGTTAATGCTTCCAAGCATCCCAGGAAATCCTCTTGCTGCATTTTGTGCTAGGATCCGAGTAGTGTCTTCAGCATTGGGTGATTGCAAGTATTGTGGTCCAAACACTGCCACCACTGCCCTGCAGAACTTGTACAAACACTCAATGATGGTGGACTCGGCCATGCGTCCATAGTCTTCCAGTATATCACCGGGAGCTTCGTATGAAAGCATCCTCATAGCTGTCGTGCACTTCTAGAGTGAGGTGAATCCAAGTGTGCTGGTGCAATCCTTCTTGCACTTGAAGTAGCTGTCGAACTCCTGGATGGAATTCACAATCCCGAGGAAGAGCTTTCGGCTCATCCAATAACGGCGCCGAGATACTTTCTCGTCGTGCAGTGGAGCGTCGGCGAAGTAGTCGGCGTAGAGCAAGCAATAGCCCTCCAAACGATGCCTCTGCTTGCTCTTCTGGCAGCTCGGCGCCGAGCTACCTCCAGTAGCGGTGCCAGGAATTCATTTATGTGTAGTCAATCCAAACTTGTGTAGTCATATGTATGTATTTGTGATTTTTTATTCTTAATATATTCTTATTGTATGATGTTATCGCCAAAAAAACTGTGTAGTCATTTGACTACACAGCTCATGCATGGCTTCGCCACTGGCTACCTCGCCGCGGCTTTGCATTGCTCGCGAACAGACCGGCCAGAGCGGTGAGGACCATGAGGTGCTCTTCGTCTGGGGCGTCGGCCTCGGCTTCCTCCTCCAGCAGCGCCGCGAACGCCTCCTCCTCGTCCGAGTCCATGGCCGAGCAGACAAACCGCCGAACACCTAACGAGCGTGGTACGCGCGCAGCCGCCGGTATCCCCGCCTGCGTGGCCGGAGCGCCGAAAAGCTCGCCCAGGAGCGGGATGGAGGATGTCACGGCGAACCCTCTTTCCGGTGGGGAAATGGCCTTCCTAGCGGCGGTGGGCAGGTGGGCGTCGCAGGGATAGGCACGGTGGCGAAAGGAGTAGTGCGTGCAAGGGGCGAATCTGGACATGGAAAAATCGTTTTCGCCTGGCAATGGTGGCCCATGCGCCGTTTTTCCTTCCGCCGGAGCCCCCAAGCGCCCCAGTGCATTGGTTCGGCCTGGGATCGCCGAGCCAAAAAAAAAAATGGGCCGAACCAGCGAACTCAACGTCCTAGGGGGTCGACTAGGGATTCTTTCGGCGCTGGCGTAAAAAATCTCGTCGGAGGGAGGGGGGCACGAGTGGAGATGCTCTAAATACTACCTCCATCCCACAATATAAGACTTTGTGCATGCTGAAACAGCTTGCAAAAATGTCTTGAGATTGAGGTAGTAGTAACTAAGAATTAAGATAAGAGTATTTTTTATAAAAAAAATAAGAGTATTTTGTTTGAGGGATTAAGATAAGAGTATTACTTACTAACATCCGAACATTCACAGGGCCTCCGCTGTCGCGGCATTCGCTAATGAAATCAAGTGGACTTCTCAATGAAGCCTCGAATTATTGTTGCATGGGGTACACTGGCCACTATTTTCTTGCTCTCAACTACGGGGTTTTTTGCTTATGACCCTTGCATTGGAACTCTTGCATATCAAGCAATGTCCACGACATTTAATTATTTACTCCCCCTGTAAACTATTGTAAGACATTTTTGCAGTTAAATTTGAACTACAGACTGAACTACGAAAACATCTTATATTAGCGTACAGAGGTTGTTTTTTTTATACTACACTAGCTAGTCATATTCTCATGTTTTCCCAACATGGCATAGTTGACACAGGATTGATTGTGTGGCGCCACAAGAAATTCGAAAATACAACGCCAGCAAATGTTATTATTATTATTAGGCCATTATGTTTGCTGTGTGGAAAAAAAATCTAATGAAAATTTTCTAGTAGGTCAACATACAAACGATATCAATTTTTGTTAAGTTCATTAACAAATATTCATTCAAAGAAATGAAAACTAGCTCCCAGCTACATAGAAGTACACTATTCGGCTGACTTTCCATTGATCATCGATTCACTGTCAAGAATCTCCAACAAACAAGTTCCATAACTCAACGAGCTGCTAGGGCCAAAACCAGGTCCAGATCAGAGGTCAGCTTTCTTGACAAGCTTTGTATAGATAATGCGACCATCCCTTGAAGAATTGCTCTCGGCAAGAGCAATTTGAACCATGTCCTGCAGACAGTGAACAACATGCCACCGTTAGATGCCCGAAAAAACATCCAAAAGACAGTCGTATTTCATCAAAACAAGAACCGTTATTACTTATTAGTGTTCTGCATGATGTAAAACCCACACGACGTATGCATGTTGCAGCTCACCACCCCCAAAAGTGCAAGTATATCCAATTGGCAGATACACCTTATTTTTTTCCATTGTGCACTCGCTAATCGTTAATAGCTAACTATAACCAATCTAGGGTGTAGCCGTATTCTATCAAGCTAACCAGAAGTTAAAAGGTATCCATATTGAGCTGAGAACAGAACTACTATAAATCGTATATACACTTTTATTTCTTTAAAATTCCTAAGGATTCCAATACTGTGAATCAAAGGACCTAAGGATCCAAATCCTACAAAAATCCTATAGAATTCATTTGAATCAAAGGAGCATTTCAGCAAGAGGTGGATGGAGTTAATAAGTGGGTGAAATTTCAAGACCAGATTGGAACAAATAAGTATCAAGTTCCAGAAGATACGATTACAAAAGATGGCATGGAATCCAACGAACAGAGTCAAGAGACTGACCTTCACATCCCTGTTGGATAAAAATTTTCCCAAGTTGTGAAGGATGCACCTTAAATCATCCACCTGCATTTGTAAAAATAATAAGAATAATGCCTTCACGTATCCAAATGACGAATTGCTTTCAAAAGAACAACGGTATCGCTTATTACACTACCTTTATATAACCAACTCTGTTTTGGTCGAAGTACCTAAAAGCCTAAAGAGGGAAAAGAACATATGTTAGCAATAAACTGGGATCCATGTAGTAGACAGAGTTTTAACTTTTAATGCAACTCCTAATCTCTTATACGAGGCAGCACAATGTACCTGCAACAGGTCCTTATCAACCACATCATGTTTCGCTGAATCTACTTTCTGTGATCCAGATATCTTTCCCTCCTTACCAACAGATTTCTCTTCAACTTCTTTCAAATCTCCTTTCTCTGCTACAGACTGCTTGTCCTCTTCTGTTTTTTCCAATTTAAGATTCTCCGTTGTCCTCTTTCCATCATCTTCTGCGGTTACCTCTTCTGGCTTGGTTTCTCTTTCATTTGAGTTATCCTCATTCTGCAGCAGAGGTTAATGAAGTGACACAGGTAAGCACAGTTTACTCATAACTAGTTTCACAGCACCTACAAGCACACATTCCTTCTATGTTTTCTCCACTTTTTGTTCTCTTTATTCTTTGTTTGCTCGGCTGCTAGCATGTACTCATCCACCATAGTAAGCGAGTAGCTCTACCTTTATTCTTTGTTTAACTTGAATTTTCTATCGTTGAAAAGGCAGTAGAGAGAAAACAAACAGGAAGTACTTTGATCTCACATCTTGAAAATATAAATTTTACCCTTACTGCCGTATTTTTTGAATTATTTATATAAACTCGCCATATCCCTATAAGGCTGTTTATGAAAAATGCCATATCCATGTCGCGTGTCCCATCATCCCAGTGCCCGCGTCCCCATATCAATGATTCCTACGTATTACTTTCACTAGAGAAATCTCAATATCTGTATTTCTATATTTATAGTGGTGTAAGCTCTCAAACATAATCCAGACATAAAACTAAAGCAATTAGCCTTGACAAGTGAGCTAAAACTACTCCACTCCACAACAAGCTTGATGAGTTGGTGCTTGCAGCTTCCCACTACCCTTCAATTCTGTTGGAACTAATTGGAAATGCTCCACATGTAGAAAGCTAAAATTCCATATTTTGGAAATACATTATTTGAAAACTAGTGGAAAATTCTAAGTGAATTTTACATGAAAGGGAACACAGGCAAATCAACAAGCATCCATGCTGTTATGAAGGAAAAGATCATCCGCTAACACAAAGAGTAGTTTCTTAAGCAACACAAGCTAATAGACAGCCACTTCGCAGTTGTGTATATTATGTGTGGTGCAAAAGGGTACGGAGGATATATGTGTGCATTACCTGTGCTTCTGCCGGCTCTTCAGCAGTGGCATCATCCATGTCCTCGTCGCCCTCATATTCTACTTCATCGGGATCTTCTTCATATTCAGGATCTTCTTCCTCCATTTTCTCATCAGCTTTAGGTTCATCATGGGCAGCTGCTGACTGATCTGCATCAATCTTTTCCTCGCCCTCTTTCATCATTTCATCCTGGGCAGCATGATCTGTACTCATCTTCTCATCATCCTCTTTGACCAGTTGCTCATGGGAAGCTGATGAATTATCGCCAATTATCTTTTCTCCACCCTCTTTTATTGTTTCATCATTTTTACCTGGGTTACCTGAGGTACTTCCAGTTACATTCTCATCAGTTGTCTTTAGTCGCTTCTCCAAGGATATTGTGTCTTCCTTCTTTAGATCTTCCTCTCTTTGGCGCTTACGTTGATTCCTCCTCACAACATACTGCCTGTAAAGTTTCTGTGCAGACAAAACAAGATATATGAGGAAAACTGAAAACAGATCACTACCAAAACCTACTGGATGCAGCTCTGCTTCCCTCATTTAGCAACCAATTATTTGCTTTAGTACGCTCCACAAAAATTACCATGAACTACCAGGTTACAAACTTCCAAGTCCCAATTTGGACCATTACAGGGAACAATTATCCTAAAGTTTGGTAACAATATTGGTAGAATGGAGTCGGATTCTCAGTTATGCCCAAACTACCGGACATTTTTCTTGCAAGCATACTCGGCTACCAAACTTCAAAGTTAGATGGAAGTAGACTTGAATGAAAAACTAACTGCTGATCGTGTGTCAAAGCTTACAAAGCATAGACAGAGCACAAGGAAGTTACCTCAAGAAAAGACAAGATCACACAACCCATTCTGTACTGAAGCATTTCGCTGAAAGACTCGGCAAACAAAGAAAGCTGAAAAGTAACAGAAGAACATATCAATCATAAATGTCAAGCCCCATGAGC
Source organism: Aegilops longissima (assembly GCA_021605205.1). Classification (NCBI taxonomy): domain Eukaryota; kingdom Viridiplantae; phylum Streptophyta; class Magnoliopsida; order Poales; family Poaceae; genus Aegilops; species Aegilops longissima. The sequence continues at coordinate 598,064,502 of CM038682.1, read as the reverse complement.
ATCACCACAAAAGCAATTTAGTAATTTCTTTGTGTTCTGCTCATAAATTAGGTTAGCAGCGAAAAATACAGGACAGAGATATTTGCTGAAGAAAAAAATGCAGAGGTGCAGAGGTAGTGATCTCTTGTAATGACAATTAGCAAATTATTACAGAAGCCAGAGCAGAAAATGGACCTCAAATACAGACTCCTCTGTATCATTGGCGGTGTAGTCCAGGAGGCCATCCAATGAAAGGGATGTTGAACGGAGCTGCAAATGAAAACCATTCAATAAGATCTCGTGGGCAATAAGACCATGCTTGAATTATAGTTTATAGTACTATATGAAATAAAAAGATAACTATATAGCATGATGGCCATACTTTATATCCTTTGCTCTTTTTGGCCTGGAGAATGAATCCTGGGTGTTTCGGAGGCTCATCAGACTTCTTCTTTTCTTTGGTGTCAATGGGCGACTTTTTCTTTGAGTCCATCTTCTGGTCTTTATCCTTTGTTTCGTTGTCATCCTTTTTCTGGTCACTCTTTTCGTTTGTTTCATCAATTTTCGGATCTTTCTGTTCTATAACTTCCTGCTGGTTAACATTATCTGTATTTGCCTTTTGATCATCAGTCATTATGTCTCCCTTTATCTCCAGCTCCTGTTCTTTCTTCTGATTTGAGGTTTCTTCAGCAGGAGTTTTCAATCCTTCTTCTTTCTTCTGGTTTGAAATATCTTCAGCAGGAGTTTTCAATCCTTCTTTCTTCTGGTTTGAAATATCTTCAGCGGGAATTTTCAATCCTTCTTCCAGCTTAGTCTGTGAATTCCCAGCATCAGTGACGCCTTCAGCAATCTTCTCCGGCTGAACATCCACATCTTGTTTACTTGCTTCAGCAGGTGCAGCAAGGGCTGTTGGCTCAGTCGCTGAAGCAGGAACTTTTCTTTTAACAATCCTTCGAATGACCTTCTTCTTCCCAGTTTTCTTAGCCTCAGGCTGTTGAACGATGCCAGCTCCCGCCTTCTCTTTCCCAAGATCCTCACTTTTCTGTTCAATGTGCTTTTGGACGGTTTTGCTCGCAGTTTCTGCCACGGCATTCTTGTCAACCTGAGGCGATTTATCCACTGGAGCTTCAGCAGTTGGCTTTTTTCGAACAACTTTCACAACCTTTTTTATTATTTTCTTTTTCATGGGCTTTTTATCCTCGGTGACATGGTCAACAGAAGCATCACCAGAAGTGTTCTCTTCAACAACCCCCACGATCTTCTCAACTTGCTCCCCAACATTGTCAGGATTCTTCCCACCATCACCAGCAAGATTGACATCTCCATCTTTGCCCTGTTCTTCCATATCAGCATCAATTTTCTCAATCTTGGTAGCACCATCACCCTCCTTCAGTTCCATTTCAGCATCAATTTTCTCAATCTTGGCAGCACCATCACCCTCCTTCAGTTCCATATCAGCATCAATTTTCTCAATCTTGGCAGCACCATCACCCTCCTTTAATTGATCATTCGTACTTTTAGCCTCGCTTGGCTCCTCTAAAACTGCTGACAAATAAACAAGGATTAATTATTTTATTCATTAGACAAGGAAAAGGCAGTGAAATGATAAATGAGGATCTTTCAAACCTTGTTTCTGTTCCTTTGGATCACCTGGGCTCTAAAATGCAACAGGAAGCAAGAACCATTAGTGCTGTTTCAGAAGAAAACAAAGTATGTTATAACAGTAACCACAAGCTTACCTTTTCCTTCATAATCAGTTGCTCCCTTTCTATCTTTGATTTTCGGTATGCAATCCAGTTGTTCCTCCATATATCCATAGATGGTACGCATTCCGACAGGTTTGGCACAAACAGTACAGTAATTTCTTTGTGACTAAAGAGTCCATCATTGCCAACTCTGTTGTAATGGACCTGCAGTATAATGTGTGTATTACATTATGCTGATGACTTCAGCAATAATAACATGCCATGAAAAGCAAATGACTAATTACTGGAGTAAATGCTCTCATATTATCCTATGGAAGAGCCAATAATCCACATACGAGTAGGGTTCGATATCGCATTTGCAACTGACCAGTTACCAGGCATAATTTATAATATTCTAACGGTTATTAGCACAAATATCCTTTGGAATATTGTCATTTCGGATAGGGGAGATTTTAAAGCACAAATAGCAGAGAAATGCCAAACAAATTAACAAGAAGCAAACTGATTGGTAAAGAGCCATAATGTAAATGTGCACTATATAGTTTTGGAATAAAGCATATAGGAATATATGTGTTTGCGCTTCTACGATTCAGAAGAGAATCCGGTTATGACCAATTAAATAGAAGGTATATGAGTATGATGGGAGGATGATGTTTTCCATCTAAAGAAGACTATATTCAAGAAATACAGTTCCTAGAAGGTGCTGAGATAGATTTACAAGTACCTCGAGGAAACGATTCCAACTGGTACAATTAGATAGATCGACTTGAACCAGCTCCTTCACATATCTGTCCAAGAAGCAGGGTTAGTAGAGTTGCAAGTCATCCATGGTACATTTACTTGATGAAGACATACCTGATAGCAGTTCGAATCAAGCAAGAACAGTCAGCCAATGGATCTCCACCATCAAGTGCTGCATTCCAAGGGCCTCCAATAGCAAGAAGTGAACGATCCTTCTTGAATACAGCAAATTTTAAGATATTGTTCAAGTGCACCACTCGTTCCTCAGTACTTCTCATCGATGTTATGTCAGCGAAGGCACCATTGCTCATACCGCTCATCAGAAGTACCTGCGCATGGGCATATATGTAAGCACAGAAGGAAATTACTTCAAGATGGTTGGAGTTACCTTGCAAAGTAAAGACAGCTTAACTTAAGTGCCTCTATATCCGGCCAACGTGAGATTGATTTTTTCTTTTTTGGATTACTTAAAAGCACTAAAAGCAAAACTCAAGCCAATGTCAATCCCAAGACAGACTCTTGTGATTTTTTACAATATCAGATGAGCATAAATGCAATGGAAACATTCCTCCAGTTTCAACAAAAAAAGATTAGGCAAAGGCTAGGGGGTGAGCACACAATGGGACTACCATGGAGACATATAAACCGTAGCACCGCAATAACTATATTACATATGCAACATAAAATTGTACTAGCACAACTTTATTTTCTGAGACGTCTCCATGTCACAATGTGAGATGGAATGATGAAGACATATTTTTCATGCAAGGGAAATTCATCCTACCAAAAGCTAGAACCGGACTAGCATTTCTCAAAAGATTGCTCAAGTGGCAAGCATGATCCAGGGGAAGACCATAACACCCCTGGATAGTACAGGTCAACAGCACAGGTTGCACTTCATGTACTTGCAAGCAATAATTTTCTACAAACGTGAGTATTGATGCCCACGACAATTATACCACATGCTTTCTACAAATATTGTTATAGCATGTACAATGACATAATTCATTCAAATAAACACTATCTCTACTTATTGCGGGAGCTACTACTCAAATCAACTACAACTTAATGTAGTTTATACTTCAAAATGAACGCAACATTATAAATAAAAAGACCTTTGCATTCCAAATGGTTTCAGGGGTCTTTATGCTTGATGTGTTCTCAGAAGAGACCAGTGCGCTTTCATCAGCTTTATCGTCATCTTCGCAGATGGCATGCTCCAGACTATTTTACAGCAGTAGCAGCAACACAGTATAAAACATGCCATTAATAGGAAGCTCAAGAACATTTAGCAAGAAAAACAATAGAACAGTACACGTATCTACTTATGTAGTCCCAATAGAAAAACATACCTCACTGGTGTATGCAGTGAAAGATTTAGGCTTTCTTTAGCCCAGTTCAAGACAATCTACAGAACAAGTAAATCACAATTAAGTAAGGCAAAAAAAACTACAGTACCATGATTTCACGTTGAGTTTTGATCATCAACAGTCATGAATAGAATGTCAAACCTTAGAAAAATCTGGAATAACTGATAACCTAGGATATCTTTTTGTCAAAGATAAACAGTCTCTCTCATCATCCACCAACCGAAATGGCAAAACCTGCACCAGACAGCCCAATTAGCAACAAGTTCCTATTGGGCATCAGACTAAAACTGCTGCATAACTGAACATACTAAATTATGATATTTGCATATAAAGGAGACAGAGAAAAATGGAGGATGGAAGACATCTCCGTGATTGCTCAATCATATCCACTCTGGTGCAATCTATGCTTAAGGTGTGAATAGTCTTCCAAGTTATCCAAATTGGAAGAATAAAGAATGAGAGATCTTGAGACAAGTGGTAACAGAAAAGAGAAAGTGGCTAGGAAGGCAAAAATAAGGATTGGTGTAGATAGATGGGTAAGTGGAACCAGAATCTCTCAGATATTAGTTCCGAGAGTGGACACATAAGTTCGCAAAGATCTCAGGCTTTACAAGGACAGCAGTAAAGGAAACTGGAGACTAGAGTGCATCAAGGAGGCACGTAAAGAATTAATACTATCAATTGATTTTCGCAAGAACACTGTGACAAACACAACTGTTCGTTTACCTTGCACAAATATTCTCTCTTTATTTCTTTAATAGGTGAACGATGCCTTCAGGACAACAAACGAAAGTGTTAGTTTAAAAGGCTGCACCAAAGACGAAGCGCATCCACAAAGCTATAGAGAACATGGAGACACCTATGCACAGCATCACGTCGAGGTGAAAGGCGCCGCAAAGGCTTCTCAGACCTAACAGAAGAAGAACGTCGTCGATCACCAGGGGTTCTAGGTGGAGTGCGCTCACGCCTTGAATCAGCTACATGCTTCTTGTTCCGCTCCCTCTCCTTCTCGCGGCGCTCGCGAAGACGTTCTCTTTCGTGTTCCCTTTGACGCTCCCGCTCCCTTTCTCTTTCACGTTCCCTCATTCTTTCACGGTCCCTTTCCCTTTCACGTTCTCTTTCTCTTTCACGGTCTCTTTCTCTTTCACGGTCTCGAAGGTCTCGCAACTCCCGTTCGCGCTCCCGTTCAAGCTCCTTTTCCCTTTCAAGTAGCAGATCCCTTCGACGATCCTCATCTCTTAGATCCAGCTCACGACGATAACCAATCCGGTCAATTGCACGTTCATCAACCATGGAGATGCCTTGACGTGCACGGGGTAAGATGTTGTCACGGTAATCAGAATCTGAAGATGGATGGAGAAGGCCTTTCCCCGAGGCATAGTCACGTCCAGGGGGCAGACTCATCCCATAACCACTGCTTGATGATCCTTGCCCATAGCCAAGACTATCAATGTTTGTCCTAGGGGCGCCTCCCAACAATGAAGATGTCTGTTGTCCTCCATATGGAACATTCCCAAGAATGGACAAGTTGCGATGCTCAGCTTCAGCCCTTCCATATGTACCAATTTCCTGAGATTCTTGATGGATTGGAGCAGACCTTCCTGCAAAGTAATCGGCTTGTCTGCCAGAAATGCATACTTTACTCAGTGCATGTGCTATGTTTTGTTGCAGTGATAAACACACGAAGGATCGCAAATTTTAGCTTTCCAAAAGTGACGGTGAGATACATTAAAATAACTAACAAATTTTAGTCCTAAGAAGAGATGTTTGGAACATGCACATAGTCATTCATTTGATGCACTTTTTAAACTGAGAATGATTATGGTCTACCATGTGGATAAAAAACCTGAACAACATATAAGACCTGGCTGTGAGCTAATGTACCTCATATCAGACACAGGCGCCAACTGAGCTTTCAGAAGTGGCTGATGGCGCATTGTTGAACCCTGAAAAAATTAACAGAATAGAAATAATTATAGGCTATAACAGACACCATTAAATGGCGCAGAACGTAGTTTTGTAAGGGAAAGAAGAACGCTACCTGCTCCACACGGTCATGAATCTGAGATATAAAGAAGTGGTCATAAGATTAAGTTTGCTAAATTAAATAACTCAGAGGGGGGGAGCCCCAAAAAAAGTGAGCACACATTATAGACCTGATGGGCTGCAGGTATATGATCAGGGTATCTTCTATCCAAATCAGTAAGGCCATCCCTCCTGCCAAGATTAGCTGAGTGTTCACCATACATTCTTCTCTCTGATGTGTAATCAGTACCATACTGGTCTAGCTTCTGTGCATATCCACGCACAGCCATATAGTCATCGTTTGGTCTTGCCAAGTTAGACCCTGCAGATCCAGACGAGAACTTGGATGACTGAGATAGTGAAGATGTATGAGGTGGCAGGCTAGGAAGACTAGAAGAATCCGGACCTTTGCCACCAACTCCCCCAACCTGCAAAAAGTTTATTCAGATATTCAGTTAAGATATCGTGCACAGAACTCATGAAACAGTTGTGACACTTGAAACTAAAAGGAGGTGAGATCTGACCATGGAAGAAAGCAATCAACATACAATACAGCTGAAACAAAGGGTTGAGATCGACATTGAGACAAGGCCTAAAAAATACAAACTGAGAAATAACAAAAGAAAAGGACATGAATGATTTAACGCGTTAAATCTGACAAAATGCACAAAATCACAAATATTATGTGAAGGGAAGTACATATAAGTTTAATGCCACACGAGATAAATTCAGCCCAGGAACAGCTTCTTTACCTAAAAGAGTATGTTTATATCATTATTTTCCCAAATCATTTGATTCCTTCATATACAGATAAGCTATGTGTGATACTATGTGTGATACAGATAAGCCAGCAAATTATTCCAGCACTTGATCTGTTTTCTGCTTCGAGGTACTACTAGGACACCAAGTCAGTTAACATAGCCAACTCACATCAATATGCATTCCTTGTCTAAAAGAGGCCCCAATTTGTGAAATTCTGAATGCTGAAATGCTCTAGCATTGCTTGTTTCAGAAATATCGAATATGACATGCCTGGTGCAAGCTCAGTTATTTTGGTAGTGCATCATCATAAATGCAATGATAATTGGTAAAACCATATTCTACTCTATCCTGGCATTAATCAGTATGGTAGGGGCATTCACATAAATGAAATGATAATTGGTGGGATCTATTATATTTTGCCATATTCTTATTTGGGAGACAAGAAAAACTTACAAAATGAAACAGACATCAAATCACCTGGTAATTACGCGGCACAAAGAATGAAACAGCAACAACACAATGCTGACCTTGGGCTTATGTAGCTTAGATAAGTGCTACAGAATCAATCCATTGTTTCCTATCTGTGGTGGAAAATCAGAAATATATCTAGTTTGCAAAAACCCTCAGAAGTCTCTAACACCACTAAACAGTCCGGGCATGATCTGACAGACCTATGCAGGGGAGGGGCAAGGTGGAGGAGATGGCTTGAGGGCAAGCTTTACTTTCAATCCTTCAGATTCTTGCAGTTTTAAGCTGAAGTAACCACACTATCAGGATATAGAATGATGCATACCACGTACATAACTAGTATGTTTTGGACATTGGGTAAGCTATAGAATGGCATCTTTCAGATCAATATTCTAGTGTGGACTAATAGATTATGACGGGCAATAGCATCAGCCACTCAAAAGGGGCATATGAGCTAGATGCTGCATCATTGCTACTTATCTTTCAGGATCGGTAGAGATCTGGTTCTCATTTTATCCCACAGGGCCATTATCAATTCCTAGGTTTTTTGGACTAACAGAATTAGTGACCTTATAAACATTCCAAAACAATTTAGGCACACTTCCAGGATGACATGATACTAATTGCTCTTCATGTGGACAAGGGAAAGGATAAACGAAAAAAAATCAGGTCCAGGAGGACACCTTAGTTTTACTTGGGGTTCAGACAGCAACATTTTAGAAAAATTTATTTGAGCTAGAACTAATAATCCTGGCCAGCCTCTTCAGCACTGGCCAAACCTAGTGCTTTCTTCTATCTCCAATGTCCATGTGGATACATCAGATTTATGAGAGCATGAAGCTGCGCAGTTTTACTAACCATTTGCACTCCAAAGGCATCTAACTGGCAGCTAATAACCTTCATTATTTGCCTTTGTCATAAAGATTCCCCCTCTACATACACCGCATCAACAACAACTCACAGAGCAACTTAAACAGTAACAGTAGTGAGCATGGATGGCATTAGGAGGGTAACATAACAAATTGCATAGTGAAACCAATTCTGAAAAATATTCACGAATTGCAGTTAGTTAACCACCTGCTGTGTGCCATACACCGACGCGTAAGGCCCTCCATACTGCCCAGCAGCACCCTGTCCGGCACGGGCACCTGCCGCAGCTGAGGCCCCAAATCCACTGCTACCAGGCTGCAAGCAAAAGTAGGGCAAAAGAGCGCAGGTTTTTGCGCACATAAAAGATGAGAACCTGCCACACATCTGGATATAACAACTAAGCAGATACCAGATCAGCGCATTTTTTAGAGACATACGATTTGGCCGCCGTAAGATTGCTGCCCGCCGTACGGTGGTTGCTGCCCGTAGGGATTGGGCCCTTTGGGCGGAAACATGGCGGACGAGCCCGCCTAGGGATTACTGCGCGCGGGGTCGCGGGAACCAACGGGAATCTCGCGAACACCAGGCCCTGCGAGACAAACCCTAGACATCACACCATGAACAGGGAGCGAACTAGAACCAATCCGGCCGAGACATGGATGCGAGCTGGAGATGGGTGGAATCACAAGATTTGTGCGAGGGCCTAGGGCTTACCTGTGGAGCTGGAGGAGGACGCGACGTTGGAGGGGGCGAGCTCCCGCTCGGAGAATTTCTGGAGTGGGAGAGCTCGGTAGGCTCCGGTGGAAGAGGGGCGAGGGTTTGGCGGCGGCGAGGTGGGACTCCGTAGGAGCGGCTCGGGCTTGGCTAGCCTATTTATCAAGGAAGTCGGACTGAACGAGAAGTGTGTTCATTCCGGGGGGCTCGTTGTGGGCCTTCTGGCCATATAGGGTTCCAAAAAAAATTCAGGTATCCCCTAGAAAAAATACAATCATTGATATTTTAAACTTGCCTAAAATATATTTTAAATGGAAATATTCTGTTAATAATAGTACGAACAAACTTTTCTATAGACATGGATACAACAAAAAAACGTTCAAAAAGAGTACGATGATTTCTTGGTTGATGCGTCTGTCGCCGTCCGATCGATGTGGCATGGAGCATCCTTTGTTCCCGTGTGAAGTTAATCCACCTATTTGATGGCGTGGTCATGGTACTGTCTAGCCGCGCGCCTGAAGCTGATTCATCCCCGTAACCATTTAACGATTCCATTTTGTTTCTACTTCACACATGATGCTTACTGCTTAGCCACATAGCTACACATGTATGTGTTGTTACAAATATCTCAAGCGAAAGCGCATAGAAAGCACGAAACGAGAATTCCATAATACCATACTCTTGACGTTGACTGTCAGTGTTCGTTGGATTTTGTACTAGCAAGCTCATGGAGTCATGGTTGCTTGGAACACCCCCCCCCCCCCTAAATCGTTGCTTTGGTGTAACAATGTTTAGAGTACCATCCTTTATACCGCCGCAGCCGTCGTCGAAGCATATATACCACTGCAGCAGCATCGGAGCAGTCGGGTTGTTGTCGTAGCATCGTCGAACCATCTGTGCCATCATCACAACATTGACATGGCTGGGAAGCACGTCGTCGCAACATCTTCGAAGCTGTCGGGCCTTCGTCGGAGCATCACCGTTGTCGTCGAAGCACGATGTCGTTGCATGGCCGCGATCGTTCGAAGCACGCCCGTTGTCGCAACATCATTGAGGCAGACAGGTTGTCGTCGTAGCATCGCAACCATCAAAGCACACCACAGCCGTCAAAGCATGTCGTCGCATCATTGAAGCGGCCGTGCTGCTGTCACTGCATCGTTGTAGTTGCTTGAAAGGAACGGTTGAAGGAAATATGCCCTAGAGGCAAGAGTGCGGCTAATCTGCACACGGGCTCAGCTGCACCCACACTTAGAAACAAATTCAAAAAAAATACTAGAAAAATTCAAAAAATTCCAAAAAAATTTGTGGTGGTAGATAATTTGACGCGTGAGGTGCGCCCCAAAATTCAACTCATTTGAGCCTCTGAACAACTCTCGGCAAAAAAAACAAAATCAGGGTCTGTAAAAATGTTTATTGTTCACGCACTGTTTTGACCCGATTTGTCTTTTTTGCCGAGAGCTACACATATGTCCAAATAAGTTCAATTTTTTGGGGCGCACCTCACGCGTCAAATTATCTACCAGCATAAAAAAATTGGATTTTTTTGAATTTTTCTAGTATTTTTTTTGAATTTTTTGCTGAGAGGGAGCAGATGAGCCCGGGCTCCAGGATGAATTATCCCTAGAGGCAATAATAAAGTTATTATTTATTTCCTTATTTCATGATAAATGTTTATTATTCATGTTAGAATTGTATTAACCGGAAACATAATACATGTGTGAATACATAGACAAACAGAGTGTCACTAGTATGCCTCTACTTGACTAGCTCATTGAATCAAAGATGGTCAAGTTTCCTAGCCATAGACATGAGTTGTCATTTGATTAACGGGATCACATCATTAGAGAATGATGTGATTGACTTGACCCATTCCGTTAGCTTAGCACTTGATCGTTTAGTATGTTGCTATTGCTTTCTTCGTGAATTATACATGTTCCTATGACTATGAGATTATGCAACTCCCGAATACCGGAGGAACACTTTGTGTGCTACCAAACGTCACAATGTAACTGAGTGATTATAAAGGTGCTCTACAGGTGTCTCCGATGGTACTTGTTGAGTTGGCATAGATCAAGATTAGGATTTATCACTCCGATTGTCGGAGAGGTATCTCTGGGCCCTCTCGGCAATGCACATCACTATAAGCCTTGCAAGCAATGTGACTAATGATTTAGTTGCGGGATGATGCATTACGGAACGAGTAAAGAGACTTGCCGGTAACAAGATTGAACTAGGTATTGAGATACCGACGATCGAATCTCGGGCAAGTAACGTACCGATAACAAAGGGAACAACGTATGTTGTTATGCGGTTTGACCGATAAAGATCTTCGTAGAATATGTGGGAGCCAATATGAGCATCCGTGTTCCGCTATTGGTTCTTGACCGAGACGTGTTCAAGGAAATATGCCCTAGAGGCAATAATAAAAGTTATTATTTATTTCCTTATATCATGATAAATGTTTATTATTCATGCTAGAATTGTATTAACCGGAAACATAATACATGTGTGAATATATAGACAAACAGTATGTCACTAGTATGCCTCTACTTGACTAGCTTGTTAATCAAAGATGGTTATGTTTCCTAACCATGAACAAGGAGTTGTTATTTGATTAACAAGGTCACATCATTAGTTGAATGATCTGATTGACATGACCCATTTCGTTAGCTTAACAGTTGATCGTTTAGTATGTTAATGCTTTCTTCATGACCCATACATGTTCCTATAACTATGAGATTATGCAACTCCGTTTACGGAGGAACACTTTGGTACTACCAAACGTCACAACGTGAATCGGGTGATTATAAAGGAGTACTACAGGTGCCTCCAAAGGTACTTGTTGGGTTGGCGTATTTCGAGATTAGGTTTTGTCACTCCGATTGTCGGAGAGGTATCTCCGAGCCTTCTCGGTAATGCACATCACTTAAGCCTTGCAAGCATTACAACTAATGAGTTAGTTGTGAGATGATGTATTACGGAACGAGTAAAGAGACTTACCGTAACGAGATTGAACTAGGTATTGGATACCGACGATCGAATCTCGGGTAAGTAACATACCGATGACAAAGGGAACAACGATGTCGTTATGCGGTTTGACCGATAAAGATCTTCGTAGAATATGTAGGAACCAATATGGGCATCCAGGTTCCGCTATTGGTTATTGACCGAGAATGGTTCTAGGTCATGTCTACATAGTTCTCGAACCCGTAGGGTCCGCACGCTTAACGCTTCGATGACAGCTCATAATGAGTTTATAAGTATTGATGCACGAAGGTTGTTCGAGTCCGGATGTGATCACGGACATGACGAGGAGTCTCGAAATGGTCGAGACATAAAGATTGATATATTGGAAGCCTATGTTTGGACTTGAATGGTTCCGAGTGAAAGCAGGATGTTCTTCGGAACACCGGGGTTACTGGAACCCCGGGGTATATGGGCCTTCATGGGCCTTGAGGGAGAAGGAGAAGGGCCGGCCAGGTGGGCTGCGCCCCTCCCCTTCCAAATCCGAATAGGACAAGGAGAGGCGGCGCCTTCCCCTTTCCCTCCCCAATCCTACTCCAACTAGGAGAGGGGGGAGTCCTACTCCCTGGGAGTAGGACTCCTCCTTAGTGCGCCTCCTCTAGGGCCGCCACCTCCCCTTGTCTCCTTTATATCTGAGGCGGGGCACCCAAGACACACAAGTTGATCTACGGATCTTGCCTTAGCTGTGTCGGTGCCCCTTCCACCATATTCCACTTCGGTCATATCGTCGCGAGCTTAGGAGAAGCCTGCGCCGGAGAAGTCATATCGTCGCGAGCTTAGGCGAAGCCCTGCGTCGGTGGAGCATCAACATCGTCACCACGCCGTCGTCTTGACGGAACTCATCCCGACACTTTCTTTGGATCGGTCCGGGATCGTCATCGAGCTGAGCGTGTGCGTAACTCGGAGGTGCCGTCGTTCGGTGCTTGGATCGGTCGGATCGTGGAGACGTCGACTACATCAACCGCGTTGTTATAACGCTTCCGCTTTCGGTCTCACGAGCGTGGTGGGGCACTCTCCCCTCTCGTTGCTATGCCATCACCATGGTCTTGCGTGATCGTAGGAAAATTTTTGAAATTACTCGTTCCCCAACAAAGGTATCGAGCCTGGTTTTATGCGTTGATGTCATGTGCACGAGTAGAACACAAGTGAGTTGTGGACGATACAAGTCATACCGCCTACCAAAGATGTCATACTTTGGTTCAGCGGTATTGTGAGATGAAGCGCCCGGACCGACATTACGCGACGCTTACGCGAGACTGGTTTCACCGCCCGAGCACTCGTTGCTTAAAGGTGACCGGCGGTGTCTGTCTCTCTCACTTTAGTTGAATCGAGTGTGGCTACGCCGGTCCTTGAGAAGGTTAAACGGAGTCCATTTGACGAAGTATCGTTGTGGTTTTGATGCGTAGGTAAGAACGGTTCTTGCTCAGCCCGTAGCAGCCACGTAAAACTTGCAACAACAAAGTAGAGGACGTCTAACTTGTTCTTGCAGGGCATGTTGTGATGTGATATGGTCAAGACGTGATGCTATATTTTATTGTATGAGATGATCATGTTTTGTAACCGAGTTATCGGCAACTGGCAGGAGCCATATGGTTGTCGCTTTATTGTATGAAATGCAAACGCCATGTAATTGCTTTACTTTATCACTAAGGAGTAGCGATAGTCGTAGAAGCAATAGTTGGCGAGACGACAACGATGCTACGATGGAGATCAAGGTGTCGCGCGGTGATTTATGGTGATCATGACGGTGCTTGGCGATGGAGATCACAAGCACAAGATGATGATGACCATATCATATCACTTATATTGATTGCATGTGATGTTTATCCTTTATGCATCTTATCTTGCTTTGATTGACGGTAGCATTATAAGATGATCTCTCACTAAAATTATCAAGAAGTGTTCTCCTGAGTATGCACCGCTATGAAAGTTCTTCGTCTTTGAGACACCACGTGATGATCGGGTGTGATAGGCTCTACGTTCAAATACAACGGGTGCAAAACAGTTGCACACGCGAATACTCAAGTTAAACTTGACGAGCCTAGCATATAACAGATATGGCCTCGAACACGAGACCGAAGGTCGAGCGTGAATCATATAGTAGATATGATCAACATAGTGATGTTCACCATTGAAACTACTCCATCTCACGTGATGATCGGACATGGTTTAGTTGATTTGGATCACGTGATCACTTAGATGACTAGAGAGATGTCTGCCTAAGTGGGAGGTTTTAATATGATTAATCAAACTTAAATTTATCATGAACTTAGTACCGATAGTATTTTGCTTGTCTATGTTTGATGTAGATAGATGGCTCGTCTTTGTTGTTCCGTTGAATTTTAATGCGTTCCTTGAGAAAGCAAAGTTGAAAGATGATGGTAGCAATTACACGGATTGGGTCCGAATTTGAGGATTATCCTCATTGCTGCACGTAAAAATTACGCCCCGGAAGCACCGCCGGTGACAGCTGCTGCAGATCTTGAGCCGAAGTTGTGAACGTCTGCAAAGCAGAGCTGATGACTACTCAATAGTTCGATGTGCCATGCTTTACGGCTTAGAACCGGGTCTTCAACGACATTTTGAACGTCATGGAGCATATGAGATGTTCCAGAGTTGAAGTTAATATTTCAAGCAAATGCCCGGATTGAGAGATATGAAGTCTCCAATAAGTTCTATAGCTGCAAGATGGAGGAGAATAGTTCTCATCGGTGAGCACATACTCAAAATGTCCGGTATAACAATCACTTAATTCAGCCGGGAGTTAATCTTCCGGATGATAGTGTCATTGATGAATTCTCCAATCACGCCACCAAGCTACAAGAGCTTCGTGATGAACTATAATATGCAAGGGATGACTAAGACAATTCTGAGCTCTTCGCGATGCTTTGAAAGCCGGAAGTAAAAATCAAGAAAGAGCATCAAGTGTTGATGGTCAACAAGACCACTAGTTTCAAGAAAAGGGCAAAGGGAAGAAGAAGGGTAACTTCAAAAGAACAGCAAGAAAGTTGCTAATCAAGAGAAGAAACCCAAGTCTGGACCTAAGCCCGAAATCGAGTGTTTTACCGCAAGCGATCGACATTTGAAGCGGAACTGCCCCAAGTATTTGGCGGATAAAAGGATGGCAAGGTGAACAAAGGTATATATGATATACATGTTATTGATGTGTACCTTACTAATACTCGCATAGTACAGGTATTTGATACTGGTTCATTGCTAATATTTGCAACTCAAACAGAACTACGGATTGCGAAGATTGGCTAAGGACGAGGTGACGATCGCGTTGAAATGGTTCCAAAGTCGATGTGATCGCAATCGCACGCTACCTCTACATCTACCTTCGGGATTAGTTTTAGACCTAAATAATTGTTATTTGGTGCCGCGTTGAGCATGAACATTATATCTGGATCTTGTTTATTGCGAGACGGTTATTCATTTAAATCGAGAGAATAATGGTTGTTCTATTTATATGAATAATATCTTTTATGGTCATGCACCCTTGAAGAGTGGTCTATTCTTGTTGAATCTCGACAGTAGTGATACACATATTCATAATATTGAAGCCAAAAGATGCAGAGTTGATAATGATAGTGCAACTTATTTGTGGCAATCGCCGCTTAGGTCATATCGGTGTAAAACGCATGAAGAAACTCCATACCGATGGGCTTCGAATCACTTGATTATGAATCACTTGGTACTTATAACCGTGCCTCATGGGCAAGATGACAAAACGCCGTTCTCCTAACTATGGAGCGTGCAACTGATTTGTTGGAAATCATACATACCGATGTTTGTGGTCCAATGAATGTTGAGGCACGCGGGATATCGTTATTTTCTCACCTTCACAGATGACTTGAGCAGATATGGGTATATCTACTTAATGAAACACAAATCTGAAACATTTGAAAAGTTCAAAGAATTTCAGAGTGAAGTGGAAAATCATCGTAACAAGAAAATAAAATTTCTGCGATCGATCGTGGAGGAGAATATTTGAGTTACGAGTTTGGTTTACATTTGAAACAATGTGGAATAGTTTAAGAACTCACGCCACCCGAACACCACGGAGAAATGGTGTGTCGAACGTCGTGTCGTACTTTACTAGATATGGTGCGATCTATGATGTCTATTTCGATTTACCGCTATCGCTTTGGGGTTATGCTTTAGAGACGGCCGCATTCACGTTGAATAGGACACCGTCAAAATCCGTTGAGACGACGCCTTATGAACTGTGGTTTGGCAAGAAACCAAAGTTGTCGCTTTCTTAAAGTTTGGGGCTGCGATGCTTATGTAAAGAAACTTCAACCGATAAGCTCGAACCCAAATCGGAAAATGTGTCTTCATAGGATACCCAAAGGAGATCATGGGTACACCTTCTATCACAGATCTGAAGGCAAGATTTTCGTTGCTAAATTCGGGTCCTTTCTAGAGAAGGAGTTTCTCTCGAAAGAAGTGAGTGGGAGGAAAGTAGAACTTGATGAGATAATCAGATTCTGCTCCCTTATTGGAAAGTAGTTCATCACAAGAAATGGTTCTGTGACAACTACACCAATTAGTGAAGAAACTAATGATGATGATCATGTAGTTTGAGATCAAGTTACTATTGAACCTCGTGGTCAACCAGAGTAAAATACGCACAGAGTGGTACGGTAATCCTATTCTCGAAGTCATGTTACTTGACCATGGCGAACCTACGAACTATGAAGAAGCGATGGTGAGCCCAGATTCGCAAAATGGCTGGAAGCCATGAAATCTGAGATGGGATCCATGTATGAGAACAAAGTATGGACTTTGGTTGACTTGCCGATGATCGGCAAGCCATTGAAAATAAATGGATCTTTAAGAAGAAGACCGACGCCGATGGTAATGTAATCGTCTACAAAGCTCGACTTGTTGCAAAAGGTTTTCGACAAGTTCAAGGGGTTGACTACGATGAGACTTTCTCACCAGTGGCGATGCTTAAGTCTGTCTGAATCATGTTAGCAATTGCCGCATTTTATGATTATGAAATTTGGCAAATGGATGTAAAACCGCATTCTTGAATGGATTTCTAGAAGAAGAGTTGTATATGATGCAACCGAAGGTTTTGTCGATCCAAAGGGTGCTAGCAAAGTGTGCAAGCTCCAACGATCAATTTATGGTCCAGTGCAAGCCTCTCGGAGTTGGAATAAACGCTTTGATAGTGTGATCAAAGCATATGGGTTTGTACAGCACTTTTGGAGAAGCCTGTATTTACAAGAAAGTGAGTGGGAGCTCAGAGCATTTCTAATATTATATGTGGACGACATATTATTGATTGGAAATGATATAGAATTTCTGGATAGCATAAAGGATACTTGAATAAAAGTTTTTCAATGAAAGACCTCGGTGAAGCTGCTTACATATTGGGCATCAAGATCTATAGAGATAGATCAAGACGCTTAATAGGACTTTCACAGAGCACATACCTTGATAAAGTTTTGAAGAAGTTCAAAATGGATCGAGCAAAGAAAGGTTTTTACTCAGACATAAGGTGTAAGATTGAGTCGACTCAATGCCCGACCACAGCAGAAGATAGAGAGAAATGAAAGATGTTCCTATGCTTCACCATAGGCTCTATCATGTATGCAATGTCTGTGTACCGACTGACGATGCTTAGCTGTAAGCTTGGCAGAAGGTACCAAAGTAATCCAGAGTGGATCATCGGGACAGCGGTCAAGAACATCCCGAATACCGAAAAGGACTAAGGATATGTTTCTCGATATGGAGGTGACAAAGAGCTAGTCGTAAATGGTTACGCCGATGTAAGCTTTGACACCGATCCGACGATTCTAAATCGCAAACCGGATACGTGTTTTTATTAAACGGTGGAGCTGTCGGTTGGTGCAGTTCTAAACAAAGCGTCGTGGCGGGATCTACATGTGAAGCGGAGTACATAGCTGCTTGAAGCAGCGAATGAAGGAGTCTGGATGAAAGAGTTCATTTCCGATCTAGGTGTCATACCTAGTGCATCGGGACCGATGAAGATCTTCTGTGACAATATTGGTGCAATTGCCTTGGCAAAGGAATCCAGGTTTCACAAGAGGACCAAGCACATCAAGAGACGCTTCAATTCCATTCGGGACCAAGTCCAAGTGGGAGACATAGAGATTTGCAAAATACATACGGATCTGAATGTTGCGCACCCGTTGACTAAGCCTCTTCCACGAGCAAAACATGATCAGCACCAAGACTCCATGGGTGTTAGGATCATTACTTTGTAATCTAGATTATTGACTCTAGTGCAAGTGGGAGATCAAGGAAATATGCCCTAGAGGCAATAATAAAAGTTATTATTTATTTCCTTATATCATGATAAATGTTTATTATTCATGCTAGAATTGTATTAACCTAAACATAATACATGTGTGAATATATAGACAAACAAGATGTCACTAGTATGCCTCTACTTGACTAGCTTGTTAATCAAAGATGGTTATGTTTCCTAACCATGAACAAGGAGTTGTTATTTGATTAACAAGGTCACATCATTAGTTGAATGATCTGATTGACATGACCCATTCCGTTAGCTTAACAGCTTGATCGCTTAGTATGTTAATGCTTTCTTCATGACCCATACATGTTCCTATAACTATGAGATTATGCAACTCCGCTTACGGAGGAACACTTTGGTACTACCAAACGTCACAACGAATCGGGTGATTATAAAGGAGTACTACAGTGTCTCCAAAGGTACTTGTTGGGTTGGCGATTTGAGATTAGGTTTTGTCACTCCGATTGTCGGAGAGGTATCTCGAGCCTTCTCGGTAATGCACATCACTTAAGCCTTGCAAGCATTACAACTAATGAGTTAGTTGTGAGATGATGTATTACGGAACGAGTAAAGAGACTTACGGTAACGAGATTGAACTAGGTATTGGATACCGACGATCGAATCTCGGGTAAGTAACATACCGATGACAAAGGAACAACGATGTCGTTATGCGGTTTGACCGATAAAGATCTTCGTAGAATATGTAGGAACCAATATGGGCATCCGGTTCCGCTATTGGTTATTGACCGAGAATGGTTCTAGGTCATGCCTACATAGTTCTCGAACCCGTAGGGTCCGCACGCTTAACGCTTCGATGACAGCTCATAATGAGTTTATAAGTATTGATGCACGAAGGTTGTTCGAGTCCGGATGTGATCACGGACATGACGAGGAGTCTCGAAATGGTCGAGACATAAAGATTGATATATTGGAAGCCTATGTTTGGACTTCTGAATGGTTCCGAGTGAAAGCAGGATATTCTTTAACACCGGGGTTACGGAACCCCGGGGGTATATGGGCCTTCATGGGCCTTGAGGGAGAAGGAGAAGGCCGGCCAGTGGGCTGCGCCCCTCCCCTTCCAAATCCGAATAGGACAGGAGAGGGGCGCGCCTTCCCCTTCCCCTCCCCAATCCTACTCCAACTAGGAGAGGGGAGTCCTACTCCTGGGAGTAGGACTCCTCCTTGCGCGCCTCCTCTAGGGCCGCCACCTCCCCTTGTCTCCTTTATATACGGGGCAGGGGCACCCCAAGACACACAAGTTGATCTACGGATCTTGCCTTAGCTGTGTCGGTGCCCCTTCCACCATATTCCACTTCGGTCATATCGTCATGAGCTTAGGAGAAGCCTGCGCCGAGAAGTCATATCGTCGCGAGCTTAGGCGAAGCCCTGCGTCGGTGGAGCATCAACATCGTCCCACGCCGTCGTGCCGACGGAACTCATCCCGACACTTTGCCGGATCGGAGTCCGGGATCGCCATCGAGCTGAACGTGTGCGTAACTCGGAGGTGCCGTGACGCTCGGTGCTTGGATCGGTCGGATCATGGAGACGTCGACTACATCAACAGCGTTGTTATAACGCTTCCGCTTTCGGTCTACGAGGGTACGTGGACGGACACTCTCCCCTCTCGTTGCTATGCCATCACCATGGTCTTGCGTGATCGTAGGAAATTTTTTGAAATTACTACGTTCCCCAACAGTGTCTCGGTCATGTCTACATAGTTCTCGAACCCGTAGGGTCCGCACGCTTAAAGTTCGATGACGGTTATATTATGAGTTTATGTGTTTTGATGTACCGAAGGTAGTTTAGAGTCCCTGATGTGATCACGGACATGACGAGGAGTCTCGAAATGGTCGAGACATAAAGATCGATATATTGGACGACTATATTTGGACACCGGAATGGTTCCGAATGAGATCAGGATAATACCGGAGCACCGGGAGGTATATGGGCCTTAATGGGCTTTAGTGGAAAGGAGGGGAAAGGAGCAAGGGAGGGGGCGCCCCCCCCCAAAGACAATCCGCATTGGGAGGGGGGCGGCCCCCCTTTCCTTCCTCCCACCTTCCTATTCCTTCCCTCTCCCTCTCCAAATAGGAAAAGGAGGAGTCCTACTCCCATCGGGAGTAGGACTCCCCCCTTGGGCGCACCTCCTCCCCTTGGCCGGCCCTCTCCTCCCCTTTTATATACGGAGGAGGGGGGCACCCCATAGACACAACAATTGATCATTGATCTCTTAGCCGTGTGCGGTGCCCCCCTCCACCATATTCCACCTCGGTAATATCGTAGCGGTGCTTAGGCGAAGCCCTGCATCGGTAGCATCATCAACAGCGTCATCACACCGTCGTGCTGACGGAACTCTCTCTCAAAGCTCGGCTGGATCGGAGTTCGAGGGACGTCATCGAGTTGAACATGTGCAGAACTCGGAGGTGCCGTACGTTCGGTACTTGATCGATCGGATTGTGAAGACGTACGACTACATCAACCGCGTTGTGCTAATAACGCTTCCGCTTTCGGTATACGAGGGTACGTGGACACACTCTCCCCTCTCGTTGCTATGCATCACCATGATCTTGCGTGTGCGTAGGAATTTTTTTGAAACTACTACGTTCCCCAACAGTGGCATCTGAGCCTGGTTTTATGCGTAGATGTTGTATGCACGACTAGAACGCAAGTGAGTTTTGGGCGATACAAGTCATACTGCTTACCAACATGTCATACTTTGGTTCGGCGGTATTGTTGGATGAAGCGGCCTGGACCGACATTACGCGTACGCTTACGCGAGACTGGTTCTACCGACGTGCTTTGCACATAGGTGGCTGGCGGGTGTCAGTTTCTCCAACTTTAGTTGAACCGAGTGTGGCTACGCCCGGTCCTTGAGAAGGTTAAAACAACACTAACCTGACGAACTATCGTTGTGATTTTGATGCGTAGGTAAGAACGGTTCTTGCTCAGCCCGTAGCAGCCACGTAAAACTTGCAACAACAAAGTAGAGGACGTCTAACTTGTTTTTGCAGGGCATGTTGTGATGTGATATGGTCAAGGCATGATGCTATATTTTATTGTATGAGATGATCATGTTTTGTAACCGAGTTATCGGCAACTGGAAGGAGCCATATGGTTGTCGTTTTATTGTATGCAATGCAATCGCCCTGTAATTGCTTTACTCTATCACTAAGCGGTAGCGATAGTCGTAGAAGCAATAGTTGGCGAGACGAAAACGATGCTACGATGGAGTTCAAGGTGTCGCGCCGGTGACGATGGTGATCATGACGGTTTTTCGGAGATGGAGATCACAAGCACAAGATGATGATGGCCATATCATATCACTTATATTGATTGCATGTGATGTTTATCCTTTATGCATCTTATTTTGCTTTGATTGACGGTAGCATTATAAGATGATCTCTCACTAAATTTCAAGATAAAAGTGTTCTCCCTGAGTATGCACCGTTGCCAAAGTTCGTCATGCCGAGACACCACGTGATGATCAGGTGTGATAAGCTCTACGTTCATCTACAACGGGTGCAAGCCAGTTTTGCACACGCAGAATACTCGGGTTAAACTTGACGAGCCTAGCATATGCAGATGTGGCCTCAGAACACTGGAGACCGAAAGGTCGAGGGTGAATCATATAGTAGATATGATCAACATAGTGATGTTCACCATTGAAAACTACTCCATCTCACGTGATGATCGGACATGGTTTAGTTGATATGGATCACGTGATCACTTAGATGATTAGAGGGATGTCTATCTAAGTGGGAGTTCTTAAGTAATATGATTAATTGAACTTTAATTTATCATGAACTTAGTCCCGATGGTATTTGCATAACTATGTTGTAGATCAATAGCTCGCGATGTTGCTCCCCGTTTATTATTATTTTGATATGTTCCTAGAGAAAAATATGTTGAAAGATGATAGTAGCAATGATGTGGACTTGGTCCGTGATCGGAGGTTTATCCTCATTGCTGCACAGAAGAATTATGTCCTTGATGCACCGCTAGGTGACAGAACTATTGCAGGAGCATATATAGACATTTTGAACGTTTTGACAAAAGCTCGGTATGATGACTACTTGATAGTTTAGTGCACCATGCTTTATGGCTTAGAACCGGGACTTCAAAAATGTTTTGAACGCCACGGAGCATATAAGATGTTCCAAGAGTTGAAATTGGTATTTCATACTCATGCCCGTGTCGAGAGGTATGAGACCTCTGACATTACTTTGCCTACAAGATGGAGGAGAATAGCTCAACCAGTAAGCATGTGCTTAAATTGTCTGAGTACTACAATCACTTGAATCAAATGGGAGTTAATCTTCCAGATAAGATAGTGATTGACAAAGTTCTCTAGTCACTATCACCAAGTTGCTAGAACTTCGTGATGAACTATAATATGCAAGGGATAACGGAAACGATTCCCAAGCTCTTCGTGATGCTAAAATCGACGAAGGTAGAAATCAAGAAAAGCATCAAGTGTTGATGGTTAACAAGACCACTAGTTTCAATAGAAGGGCAAAGGGAAGAAGGGGAACTTCAAGAAGAACAGCAAGCAAGTTGCTGCTCAAGTGAAGAAGCCCAAGTCTGGACCTAAGTCTGAGACTAAGTGCTTCTACTGCAAAGGGACTGGTCACTGGAAGCGGAACTGCCCCAAGTATTTGGCAGATAAGAAGGATGGCAAAGTGAACAAAATTATATTTGATATACATGTTATTGATGTGTACTTTACTAATGTTTATAGCAACCCCTTGGTATTTGATACTGGTTCAGTTGCTAAGAGTAGTAACTCGAAACGGGAGTTGCAGAATGAACAGAAACTAGTTAAGGGTGAAGTTACGATGTGTGTTGGAAGTGGTTCCAAGATTGATATGATCATCATCGCACACTCCCTATACTTTCGGGATTAGTGTTGAACCTAAATAAGTGTTATTTGGTGTTTGCGTTGAGCGTGAATATGATTTGATCATATTTATTGCAATACGGTTATTCATTTAAACTAGAGAATAATTATTATTCTGTTTACATGAATAAAACCTTCTATGGTCATACACCCAATGAAAATAGTTTGTTGGATCTAGATCGTTGTGATACACATATTGATAATATTGAAGCCAAAAGATGCAAAGATAATAATGATAGTGCAACTTATTTGTAGCACTGCTGTTTAGGTCATATTGGTGTAAAGCACATGAAGAAACTCCATGCTGATGGGCTTTTGGAATCACTTGATGCTTGCGAACCATGCCTCATGGGCAAGATGACTAAAACTCCGTTCTCCGGAACAATGGAGCGAGCTACTGACTTATTAGAAATAATACATACCGATGTATGTGGTCCGATGAGTGTTAAGGCTCGCGGCAAGTATCGTTATTTTCTAACCTTCACAGATGATTTGAGCAGATATGGGTATATCTACTTAATGAAACATAAGTCTGAAACATTTGAAAAGTTCAAAGAATTTCAGAGTGAAGTGGAGAATCATCGTAACAAGAAAATAAAAGTTTCTACGATATGATCGCAGAGGTAAAATATTTGAGTTATGAGTTTGGCCTTCAGTTAAAACAATGTGAAATAGTTCCACTACTCACGCCACCTGGAACACCACAGTGTAATTGTGTGTCTGAACATCGTAACCGTACTTTATGGTGCGATCTATGATGTCTCTTACCGATCTACCACTATCGTTTTGGGATTATGCATTAGATACATCTACATTCACGTTAAATAGGGCACCATCTAAATCGTTGAGACGATGCCTAATGAACTGTGGTTTGGCAAGAAACTAAAGTTGTCATTTCTTAAAGTTTGGGACTACAATGCTTATGTGAAAAAGTTTCAACCTGATAAAGCTCGAACCCAAATCGGAGACGTGCGTCTTCATAGGATACTCAAAACAAAATGTTGGGTACACCTTCTATCACATATTCGAAGGAAAAAATCTTTGTTGCTAAAAATGGATCCTTTCTAGAGAAGAAGTTTCTCTCGAAAGAAGTGAGTGGAAGGAAAGTAGAACTTGATGAGGTAACTGTACCTACTCCCTTATTGGAAAGTAGTTCATCACAGAAATCTGTTCCTGTGACTCCTACACCAATTAGTGAGGAAGCTAATGATGATGATCATGTAACTTCAGATCAAGTTACTGCCGAACCTCGTAGCTCAACCAGAGTGAGATCCGCACTAGAGTGGTACGATAATCATATTCTGGAGGTCATGTTACTTGACCATGACGAACCTACGAACTATGAGGAAGCGATGATGAGCTCAAATTTCACGAAATGGCTTGAGGCCATGAAATCTGAGATGAGATCCATGTATGAGAACAAAGTGTGGACTTTGGTTGACTTGCCCGATGATCGGCAAGCCATAGAAAATAAATGGATCTTCAAGAGGAAGACGGACGCTGATAGTAGTGTTACTATCTACAAAGTTAGACTTGTCGAAAAGGGGTTTTGACAAAGTTCAAGGTGTTGACTACGATGAGATTTTCTCACTCGTAGCGATGCTTAAAGTCTGTCTAAATCATGTTAGCAACTGCCGCATTTTATGAAATCTAGCAAATGGATAAACAAAACTGCATTCCTTAATAGATTTATTAAAGAAGAGTTGTATATGATGCAACCAGAAGGTTTTGTCAATCCTAAAGGTGCTAATAAAATATGAAAGCTTCAGTATCCATCTATGGACTGGTGCAAGCATCTCGGAGTTGGAATATACACTTTGATGAGTTAATCAAAGCATATAGTTTTATACAGACTTGCGGTGAAGCCTGTATTTACAAGAAAGTGAGTGGGAGCACTACAACATTTCTGATAAGTATATGTGAATGACATATTGTTGAATCAGAAATAATGTAGAATTTTCTGGAAAGCATAAAGGAGTGTTTGAAAGGAGTTTTTCAAAGAAAGACCTCGGTGAAACTACTTACATATTGAGCATCAAGATCTATAGAGATACATCAAGACGCTTGATATATTTTTCAATGAGTACATACCTTGACAAGATTTTTGAAGTAGTTCAAAATGGAAAAGTCAAAGAAGGAGTTCTTGCCTGTGTTGCAAGGTGTGAAGTTGAGTGAAGACTCAAAACCCGACCACGGCAAAAAATAGAAAGAGAATGAAAAGTAATTCCCTATTCCTCAGTCATAAGTTCTATAAAGTATGTCATGCTGTGTACCAGACCTATTGTATACCCTACACTGAATTTGGCAAGGGAGTACAATAGTGATCTAGGAGTAGATCACTGGATAGCGGTCAAAATTATCCTTAGTGGAATAAGGATATGTTTCTCGATTATGGAGGTGACAAAAGGTTCGTCATAAAGGGTGACGTCGATACAAGTTTTGACACCGATCCAGATGACTCTAAGTCTCAATCTGGATACATATTGAAAGAGGGAGCAATTAGCTAAAGTAGCTCCGTGCAGAGCATTGTAGACATAGAAATTTGCAAAATACATATGGATCTGAATTTGGCAGACCCGTTGACTAAACTTCTCTCACAAGCAAAACATGATCACACCTTAGTACTCTTTGGGTGTTAATCACATGGCGATGTGAACTAGACTAATGACTCTAGCAAACCCTTTGAGTGTTGGTCACATGGCAATGTGAACTATGGGTGTTAATCACATGGTGATGTGAACTATTAGTGTTAAATCAATGGCGATGTGAACTAGATTATTGACTCTAGTGCAAGTGGGAGACTGAAGGAAATATGCCCTAGAGGCAATAATAAAGTTATTATTTATTTCCTTATTTCATGATAAATGTTTATTATTCATGCTAGAATTGTATTAACCGGAAACATAATACATGTGTGAATACATAGACAAACAGAGTGTCACTAGTATGCCTCTACTTGACTAGCTCGTTGAATCAAAGATGGTTAAGTTTCCTAGCCATAGACACGAGTTGTCATTTGATTAACGGGATCACATCATTAGAGAATGATGTGATTGACTTGACCCATTCCGTTAGCTTAGCACTTGATCGTTTAGTATGTTGCTATTGCTTTCTTCATGAATTATACATGTTCCCATGACTATGAGATTATGCAACTCTCGAATACCGGAGGAACACTTTGTGTGCTACCAAACATCACAACGTAACTGGGTGATTATAAAGGTGCTCTACAGGTGTCTCCGATGGTACTTGTTGAGTTGGCATAGATCAAGATTAGGATTTGTCACTCCGATTGTCGGAGAGGTATCTCTGGGCCCTCTCGGTAATGCACATCACTATAAGCCTTGCAAGCAATGTGACTAATGAGTTAGTTGAGGGTTGATGCATTACTGAACGAGTAAAGAGACTTGCTGATAACGAGATTGAACTAGGTATTGAGATACCGACGATCGAATCTCGGGCAAGTAACATACCGATGACAAAGGGAACAACGTATGTTGTTATGCGGTTTGACCGATAAAGATCTTCGTAGAATATGTGGGAGCCAATATGAGCATCCAGGTTCCGCTATTGGTTATTGACCGGAGACGTGTCTCGGTCATGTCTACATAGTTCTTGAACCCGTAGGGTCCGCACGCTTAAAGTTCGATGACGGTTATATTATGAGTTTATGTGTTTTGATGTACTGAAGGTAGTTCGGAGTCCCGGACGTGATCACGGACATGACGAGGAGTCTCGAAATTGTCGATACATAAAGATCGATATATTGGACGACTATATTTGGACACCAGAATGGTTCGGGTGAGATCGGGATAATACCAGAGCACCGGGAGGTTATCGGAACCCCCCGGGAGGTATATGGGCCTTAATGGGCTTTAGTGGAAAGGAGGGGAAAGGAGCAAGGGAGGGGGCACGCCCCCAAGCCCAATCCGAATTGGGAGGGGGCCGAGACCCCCCTTTCCTTCCTCCCTCCTTCCTCTTCCTTCCCTCTCCCTCTCCAAATAGGAAAAGGAGGAGTCCTACTCCCGGTGGGAGTAGGACTCCCCCCTTGGGCGCGCCTCCTCCCCTTGGCCGACCCTCTCCTCCCCCCTTTATATACGGAGGAGGGGGGCACCCCATAGACACAACAATTGATCATTGATCTCTTAGCCGTGTGCGGTGCCCCCTCCACCATATTCCACCTCAGTAATATCGTAGCGGTGCTTAGGCGAAGCCCTACGTCGGTAGCATCATCAACACCGTCATCACGCCGTCGTGCCGACGGAACTCTCCCTCAAAGCTTGGCTGGATCGGAGTTCGAGGGACGTCATCGATTTGAACGTGTGCAGAACTCGGAGGTGCCGTACGTTCGCTACTTGATCGGTCGGATCGTGAAGACATATGACTATATCAACCACGTTGTGCTAACGCTTCTGCTTTCGGTCTATGAGGGTACGTGGACACACTCTCCCCTCTCGTTGCTATGCATCACCATGATCTTGTGTGTGCGTAGGAATTTTTTTGAAATTACTATGTTCCCCAACAACGGTATGGTCTAAGAGAGGGGGTGAATAGGCGATTAACAATTATTAACTTCCCTTCCAAATTTAGTTACAAGAAAATAGGTTGTCTAGATATGCAACTAAGTGGATAACATATATGACAAGCTCAACAACAAGTACAATGATGAATATAAGCAACACAATATAAGCTTGCACAAAGTAAGTCAAGGATAGAAGCAGCCGCAAGTGTAGACGAGGATGTGTTTCCAAAGTTCCGAAAGTTCCCTTCTTTGGGGAGGTAATGTCTCCATTGGACGTGGAGGCACGATGCACCCCGAATGTCACAGTGGCTCACCTTATTCTTCTCACGCCCTTGCATGATGCAAGGTGTCGTGATCCACTAGCGGTGCCCTTTAAGACGGCAACCGCAACATTTACAAACAAGGTTAGGGCAATCTCCACAACTTAACTGAAGGCTCCCAACCCCACAACGATGCTTCACCAGAATGGAAATGATGAGTCCCTTTGATGATCCGCTAACGGATAGCAGAAATGTTCCCAGCCTCTTTCTCAGGGAGTGACCCTGAGCTATCGAACCCACTAGAAGACGTGCACTTCTGACAAGGGTTTCTACCAAGCTTTTGCAAGAGTACTAATTCCAGTTTTTTGGACCAAATTGTAATCATCGTTGTTACCTTAACACTTATAATAAAAACAAGCATGGGTATGAGGACTTGATTCTTACAACCATATGTCTGTGATCGGGGTCATCATGATCTTAATTTGTTCTATGGAAGACACCCATTAAGATGTGCTTGCGACGACTCAAAGCGGAGGATGTGTCCAAATTACATCTTGACTAGAACAAGCCCTGCATCAAGAGACAGTTGTCCAACCATAGGCAAAATAGAGTGTCCCTAGTATGCCTCTACTTGACTAGCTCGTTAATCAAAGATGGTTATGTTTCCTGACCATAGACATGTGTTGTCATTTGATGAACGGGATCACATCATTGAGAATGATGTGATGGATAAGACCCATCCATTAGCTTAGCATAAATGATCGTTTAGTTTTATTGCTATTGCTTTCTTCATGACTTATACATGTTCCTCTGACTATGAGATTATGTAACTCCCTAATACCGGAGGAACACCTTGTGTGCTATCAAACGTCACAACGTAACTGGGTGATTATAAAGATGCTCTACAGGTGTCTCCGATGGTGTTTGTTGAGTTGGCATAGATCGAGATTAGGATTTGTCACTCCGTGTATCGGAGAGGTATCTCTGGGCCCTCTCGGTAATGCTCATCACTATAAGCCTTGCAAGCAATGTGATTAATGAGTTAGTTGCGAGATGATGCATTATGGAACGAGTAAAGAGACTTGCCGGTAACGAGATTGAACTAGGTATGATGATACCGACGATTGAATCTCAGGCAAGTAACATACCGATGACAAGGGGAACAGCGTATGTTGTTATGCGGTTTGACCGATAAAGATCTTCGTAGAATATGTAGGAGCCAATATGAGCATCCAGGTTCCGCTATTGGTTATTGACCGGAGATGTGTCTCGGTCATGTCTACATAGTTCTTGAACCCGTAGGGTCCGCACGCTTAACGTTCGATGACGATTTGTATTATGAGTTATGTGTTTGATGACCGAAGATTGTTCGGAGTCCCGGATGAGATCACGGACATGACGAGGAGTCTCGAAATGGTCGAGAGGTAAAGATTCATATATTGGGAGGTTGCATTTGGACATCGGAATAGTTACGAGTGGTTCGGGCATTTTTTTCGGAGTACTGGGAGGTTACCGGAACCCCCGGGAGAAGTTATGGTCCTTATGGGCCATAAGAGGGAAGCACACCAGCCCACAAGGGGCTGGTGCGCCCCCCTTGGGCAGGAGGCCGATTAGGACTAGGAGAAGGGGGCTGGCCCCCCTTTCCTTCTCCTTCTCCCTTGCCCCTTTCCTACTCCGTGTGGGAGGTGAAATCCTACTAGGACTAGGGAGTCCTAGTAGGACTCCACACCTTGGCGTGCCCCCCTAGGGCCGGTTGCCTCTTCCTCTCCCTCCTTTATATACGGAGGCAAGGGGCACCCAAAGACACATAAGTTGATCTTTTAGCCGTGTGCAGTGCCCCCCTCCACAGTTACACACCTCGGTCATATAGTCGTAGTGCTTAGGCGAAGCCCTGCGCCGGTAACTTCATCATCACCGTCACAACGCCATCGTGCTCTCCCTCGGCCTCAACTGGATCAAGAGTTCGAGGGATGTCACCGAGCTGAACGTCTGCTGATCGCGGAGGTGCCGTACGTTCGGTACTTGGATTGGTTGGATCGCGAAGACGTTCGACTACATCAACCGCGTTACTAAACGCTTCCGCTTTCGATCTACGAGGGTACGTCGACACACTCTCCCCGCTCATTGCTATACTTCTCCTATATAGATCTTGCGTGATCGTAGGCAATTTTTTTGAAATACTATGTTCCCCGACAGTGGCATCAGAGCCAGGTCTATGCGTAGATGTTATATGCACGAGTAGAACACAAAGAGTTGTGGGCGATAATAGTCATACTGCTTACCAGCAACATATTACTTTGATTCGGCGGTGTTGTTGGATGAAGCGGCCCAGACCGACATTACATGACCACGTTCATGAGACTGGTTCTATCAACGTGCTTTGCACATAGGTGGCTGGCGGGTGTCTGTTTCTCAAACTTTAGTTGAATCGAGTTTGACTACACCCGGTCCTTGTTAAAGGTTAAAACAGCACACTTGACAAAAAATCGTTGTGGTTTTGATGTGTAGGTAAGAACGGTTCTTGCTAGAAGCCCGTAGCAGCCACGTAAAACTTGCAACAACAAAGTAGAGGATGTCTAACTTGTTTTTGCAAGGCATGTTGTGATGTGATATGGTCAAGACGTGATGAGATATAAATTGTTGTATGAGATGATCATGTTTTGTTAAAGTTATCAGCAACTGGCAGGAGCCTTATGGTTGTCTCATTATTGCTTAAGATGCAAGCGCCATATAATTGCTTTACTTTATCGCTATGCGATAGCAATAGTTGCAAAAGCAATAGTTGGCGAGACGACCATGTGATGACACGTTGATAAAGATCAAGATGATGGAGATCATGGTGTCATGCCGGTGACGACGGAGATCATGATGGTACTTTGGAGATGGAGATCATGTCACATGACGTTGATAACGATCAAAGGCATAAGATGACGATGGCCATATCATGTCACATATTTTGATTGCATGTGATGTTTACCTTTTATGCACCTTATTTTGCTTAGTACGACGATAGCATTATGAGATGATCCCTTACTAAAATTTCAAGGTATAAGTGGTCTCCCTGAGTATGCACCGTTGCGACAGTTCTTCGTGCTGAAACACCATGTGATGATCCGGTGTGATAAGCTCTACGTTCACATACAACGGGTGCAAGCCAGTTTTGCACATGCAGAATACTCGGGTTAAACTTGACGATCCTAGCATATGCAGATATGGCCTCGGAACATTGAGATCGAAAGGTCGAACTTGAATCATATAGTAGATATGATCAACATAGTGATGTTCACCATTGAAAGCTACTCCATCTCACGTGATGATCGAACATGGTTTAGTTGATATGGATCACGTGATCATTTAGATGACTAGAGGGATGTCTATCTAAGTGGGAGTTCTTAAGTAATATGATTAATTGAACTTAAATTTATCATGAACTTGTTGGGGAACGTAGTAATTTCAAAAAAATTCCTACGCACACGCAAGACCATGGTGATGGCATAGCAACGAGAGGGAGAGTGTCCGTCCCGTACACTCGTGAGACCGAAAGCGAAGCGTTATAACAACGCTGTTGATGTAGTCGACGTCTTCACGATCCGACCGATCCAAGCACCGAACGTCGGGCACCTCCGAGTTACGCACACGTTCAGCTCGATGGCGATCCCGGGCTCCGATCCAGCAAAGCGTCGGGGATGAGTTCCACAAGACGACGGCGGCGTGGTGATGATGATGCTCCACCGACGCAGAAGCTTCGCTTAAGCTCCGCGACGATATGACTTCACGGCGCGCAGGCTTCGCTTAAGCTCCGCGATGATATGACCAAGTGGAATATGGTGGAGGGGGCACCGCACACGGCTAAGGAACGATCCGTAGATCAACTTGTGTGTCATGGGGTGCCCCTGCCTCAGATATAAAGGAGTAAGGAGGAGGTGGCGGCCAAGGGAGGAGGCGCACAGGGGGGAGTCCTACTCCCACCGGAGTAGGACTCCTCCTTTCCTAGTAGGAGTAGGAGAGTAGGAAGGGGAAGGGAGGAAGGTGCGGCCCTCCCCAGTCCAATTCGGACTAGGCCTTGGGGCGCGGCCTGCCCTAGGCAGCCCTCTCTCTTTCCCTTGAGGCCCAATAAGGCCCAATACTTCTCCCGGCGAATTCCGTAACTCTCCCACTCCGAAAAATACCGAATCATTCGAAGCTTTCCGAACTCCGAATATAGTCGTCCAATATATCGATCTTTACGTCTCGACCATTTCGAGACTCCTCGTCATGTCCCCGATCTCATCCGGGACTCGAACTCCTTCGGTACATCAAAACTCATAAACTCATAATATAACATCATCGAAACCTTGTTGCGTGCGGACCCTACGGGTTCGAGAACTATGTAGACATGACCTAGAACTATTCTCGGTCAATAACCAATAGCGGAACCTGGATGCCCATATTGGCTCCTACATATTCTACGAAGATCTTTATCGGTCAAACCGCATAACAACATACTTTGTTCCCTTTGTCATCGGTATGTTACTTGCCCGAGATTCGATCGTCGGTATCCAATACCTAGTTCAATCTCGTCACCGCAAGTCTCTTTACTCGTTCCGTAATACATCATCTCATAACTAACTCATTAGTTACAATGCTTGCAAGGCTTAGGTGATGAGTATTACCGAGAAGGCCCAGAGATACCTCTCCGATAATCGGAGTGACAAAACCTAATCTCGAAATACGCCAACCCAACATGTACCTTTGGAGACACATGTAGTACTCCTTTATAATCACCCGATTACGTTGTGGCGTTTGGTAGCACCAAAGTGTTCCTCCGTAAACGGAGTTGCATAATCTCATAGTTACAGGAACATGTATAAGTCATGAAGAAAGCAATAGCAAGATACTAAACGATCAAGTGCTAGGCTAACGGAATGGGTCATGTCAATCAGATCATTCTCCTAATGATGTGATCCCGTTAATCAAATGACAACTCATGTCTATGGTTAGGAAACATAACCATCTTCGATTAACGAGCTAGTCAAGTAGAGGCATACTAGTGACACTCTGTTTGTCTATGTATTCACACATGTATTATGTTTCCGGTTAATACAATTCTAGCATGAATAATAAACATTTATCATGATATAAGGAAATAAATAATAACTTTATTATTGCCTCTAGGGCATATTTCCTTCAGAACTTAGTCCTGATAGTATTTGCATATCTATGTTGTAGATCAATTGCTCGCGTATAGCTTCCCCGTTTTATTTATGATATGTTCCTAGAGAAAACTAAGTTTAAAGTTGATAGTAGCAATGATGCGGACTAGGTCCGTGATCTAAGGATTATCCTCATTGCTGCACAGAAGAATTATGTCCTTGATGCACCGCTAGGTGACAGAACTATTGCAGGAGCAAATGCAGACGTTATGAACGTTTGACAAGCTCAGTATGATGACTACTTGATATTTTAGTGCACCATGCTTTACGGCTTAGAATCGGGACTTCAAAAATGTTTTGAAACGCCATGGAGCATATGAGATGTTCCAAGAGTTGAAATTGGTATTTCAGACTCATGCCCGAGTCGAGAGGTATGAGACCTCTGACAAGTATTGCCTACAAGATGGAGGAGAATAGCTCAACCAGTGAGCATGTGCTCAGAATGTCTGAGTACTACAATCGCTTGAATCAAGTGGGAGTTAATCTTCCAGATAATATAGTGATTGACAGAGTTCTCTAGTCACTATCACCAAGTTACTGGAACTTCGTGATGAACTATAAAATGCAAGGGATGACGAAAACGATTCCCCGAGCTCTTCGCGATGCTGAAATCAGCGAAGGTAGAAATCAAGAAAAGCATCAAGTGTTCATGGTTGACAGGACCACTAGTTTCAAGTAAAAGGGCAAGGGAACTTCAAGAAGAATGACAAGCAAGTTGCCACTCCCATGAAGAAGCCCAAAGCTAGACCCAAGCCTGAAACTGAGTGCTTCTACTACAAAGGAAATGGTCACTAGAAGCAGAACTGCCACAAATACTTAGCAGATAAGAAGGATGGCAAAGTGAACAAAAGTATATATGATATACATGTTATTGATGTGTACTCTACTAGTATTCATAGTAGCCCCTGGGTATTTGATACTGGTTCAGTTGCTATGATTAGTAACTTGAAACAGGAGTTATAAAATGAACAGAGACTAGTTGAGGGCAAGGTGACGATGTGTGTTGGAAGTGATTCCAAGGTTGATAAGATCACCATCGCACACTCCCTTTACCTTCGGGGTTAGTTTTAGACCTGAATAATTGTTATTTGGTGCCAGCGCTAAGCATGAACATTATATATGGATCTTGTTTGATGCGAGACGGTTATTCATTTAAATCAGAGAATAATGGTTGTTCTATTTATATGAGTAACAACTTTTATGGTCATGCACCCTTGATGAGTGGTCTATTTTTGTTGAATCTCGATAGTAGTGATACACATATTCATAGAATTGAAGCCAAAAGATATAAGTTTAATAATGATAGTGCAACTTATTTGTGGCACTGCCATTTAGGTCATATTGGTGTAAATCGCATGAAGAAACTCCATGCTGATGGGATTTTGGAATCACTTGATTATGAATCACTTGATGCTTGTGAACCATGGAACAATGGAGCAAGCAATAGACTTTTTGGAAATAATACATACTGATGTATGCGGTCCGATGAGTGTTGAGGCTCGCGGCGGGTATCGTTATTTTCCGACCTTCACAAATGATTTGAGCAGATATGGGTATATCTACTTGATGAAACATAAATCTGAAACATTTGAAAAGTCCAAAGAATTTCAGAGTGAAGTGGAAAATCATTGTAACAAGAAAATGAAGCTTCTACGATCTGATCATGGAGGTGAATATTTGATTTACGAGTTTGGTCTTCATTTGAAACAATGTGGAATAGTTTCGCAACTCATGCCACCTGGAACACCACAGCGTAATGGTGTGTCCGAACGTCGTAACCACACTTTATTAGATATGGTGCGATCTATGATGTCTCTTACTAATTTACCACTATCGTTTTGGGGTTGTCTTTTCTTCATACTCGACCAGCCCTAGGTTGGGGATAATGAATTTTTCGAATCTTGTTGGGAGATGCTTCGCTCCGAGTTCGACTGGGACGGAAGAGCTATTCGAAGCCTCCCTCCGGATCCACTAACTCGGAAGAGCTATTCAAAGATTTTCTGGCTGACTGTGAGGACGCCTCTGCATCCCGCTTTAGAGACGGCTGCATTCATGTTAAATAGGGCACCATCTAAATCCGTTGAGACGACACCATATGAACGGTGGTTTGGCAAGAAACCCAAGTTGTCGTTTCTTCAATCTTGGGGTTGTGATGCTTATGTGAAAAAGCTTCAACCTAATAAGCTCGAACCCAAATCAGAGAAATGTGTCTTCATAGGGTACCCAAAGGAGACCATTGGGTACACCTTCTATCACAGATCCGAAGGCAAGATTTTCGTTGCTAAGAATGGATCCTTTCTAGAGAAGGAGTTTCTCTCGAAAGAAGTGAGTGGGAGGAAAGTAGAATTTGATGAGGTAATTGTACCTTCTCTCAAATTGTAAAGTAGCTCATCAGGAAATCTGTTCCCGTGATGCCTACACCAACTAGAGAGGAAGCTAATGATCATGATCATGAAACTTCAAATCAAGTAACTACCGAACCTCGTAGGTCAACCAGAGTGGTACGGTAATCTTGTCCTGGAAGTCATGTTACTAGACGATGACAAACCTACAAACTATGAGGAAGCGATGATGAGCCCAGATTCCGCGAAATGGCTTGAGGCCATGAAAGCTGAGATGGGATCCATGTATGAGAACAAAGTATGGACTTTGATTGATTTGCCCGATGATCGGCGAGCCATTGAGATTAAATGGATCTTTAAGAGGAAGACGGACGCCAATAGTAGTGTTACTATCTACAAAGCTCGAATTGTCGCAAAAGGTTTTCGACAAGTTCAAGGTGTTGACTACGATGAGATTTTCTCACTCGTAGCGATGCTTAAGTCTGTCCGAATCATATTAGCAATTGCCACATTTTATGAAATCTGGCAAATGGATATCAAAACTGCATTCCTTAATGGATTTATTAAAGAAGAGTTGTATATGATACAACCAGAAGGTTTTGTCAATCCTAAAGGTGCTAACAAAATGTGCAAGCTCCAAATGATCCATCTATGGACCGTGCAAGCATCTCGGAGTTGGAGTATACGCTTTGATAAGTTGATCAAAGCATATAGTTTTATCTGAGACTTGCGGTGAAGCCTCAGATTTACAAGAAAGTGAGTGGGAGCACTACAACCTTTCCGATAAGTATATGTGAATGACATATTGTTGATCGGAAATGATGAAGAATTTTCTGGAAAGCATAAAGCAGTGTTTGAAAGGAGTTTTTCAAAGAAAGACCTCGATGAAGCTGCTTACATATTGGGCATCAAGATCTATAGAGATAGATCAAGACGCTTGATAAGATTTTTCAATTAGTACATACACTACAAAAAAATACACTTCCGTGATGATACGTGTTTGTCACAGTAGGTCACGTTTTCCGTCATGCATGTACATCCATGACGATTTTATGACAGAATCAAGATAGTCATACCTGTGCTATTGTAGAAGTGTTCCATGACATTACCAAAATTATCATCACGAAAGTGTCCACTTCCATGACGATAAATCGCGTGTCATGAAAGTGCTTTCGTCAAGGGTGACCGACATGTGGCATCCACCGTAACGGGTCGCCGTTAAGCTATTGGGTCTGATTTTGGATCCGATAACCCGTTAACAGCCCAGACCAATGAGAATTTTCCACGTGTAAAATTCTCATTGGCCGGAGGAAACACGTGTTGGCTCACCGCTGGGACAGATGTCGTCCACTCATTGGACAGGAGGCGCCTATGATAGGTCGACACGTGGCACGGCCCAACAGTGGCCCATTCCGTGAAAAAAGGCCGCCCGGTAAAATTAGCGAGTCGACCCATATAAGGCCTACATGTGTCAGGTCCATTTATGCCCACGACCCATACGAGATGTGCCAATTCGGCCCGTCAACGGCCCGTTAAAGATTTGACACCATTGCAGCCCATCGTCAGTTCGAGCCCGTTAACAACCCGCTATATATTTGGGCTCAATATCGGCCTGATGTGATTTCGGCCTGTTAACGGCCCATTCAAGGGATGGGCCAATTGTCAGGATGTACATCTTTCGGCCTTTTAGCGACCCATTTAAGTGTTGGGCCAATTTCCGGCCCGGTGTGTCTTTCAGCCCGTTGACGGCCCATAAATGAGTTGGGCCATTTGTAGTCGGACCTTAGTTTTGGCCTTTTAGCGACCCATTTAAGTGTTGGGCCAATTCCCAGCCCGGTGTGTCTTTCAGCCTGTTGACGGCCCATAAATGAGTTGGGCCATTTGTAGTCAGACCTGAGTTTTGGCCTTTTAACAGCCCATGCTCTTCATTGTCCAATACCAGCCCGGTTTCTCTCTCGGCCTGCTAAAGGCCCACAACCTGATTGGGCCATTTACTGACGCATCGACTTTCGACCTCTTAGCGGCCCATGCTCTTCATGGTCCAAGACGAGCCATTGTCTCTTTCGGCCTGCTAAAGGCCCACAGTATAGTTGGGCCATATGTAGCCCGACCTTAGTAACGGCATGTTAACGACCCGTGGAATCAAATGGGCCCACCTGTTGCTTGCTTTGATGTCGGCCTGTTAACGACCCGGGAGGTAAGATGGCTGACCATTAACTTTCGGCCTGGTAACAGCCCATTAAATTAATGGGCCCACTAAAGTTCGTACATGTCTTTAGGCCCAATTAGATAATTTGAGCCCATTACGACGAGCAATTATGCACAGGACCAAAACCGAACAAGCAAAGGTACGACATACAGGGAAAAACGTTGCACATCCAGCATATATTACAGGAAATTACATTCACTGGGCAATCGAAGATTGATGCCAGTGCAAATAAATGAACAAAACCTAACGATCTATAACATCACAATCTGCAACCTCAGCGCGGATGACGCCCATAAGCATGTGGGCAAGTTCTTGCTGCTTTGCTACACTGTCTCTAAAAACATTGACCAGTTGTTGTTGCACACGAATCTGCAGCTCTGATTCCTCCACCATTTCCATCATTGCTTCAGCCATTAATTGGTTCACAAACATACATTTTTTCTGTTGCATTCGAGATAGAGGAAACTGAATAGATTCAGATGGCAATTTTGGCAGGCTTGTATTATTGATAGTGGAGAGTGTCTTGACCACTGCATCATAACATAAATTAGGAGGGGAACCAAACAGATTAATCATGAGTTATTGCCATATTACCTGGTCTAGATTTATTGGAAAGAAACAATGGGGTTGCCTTGCTGTTTTCAGAGTTTGTCTTCTCATCTTCAGCAGCCTGCACCAAATTAACACACTAGCATTGCTATCATTGGCCAAGTCCGATAATAGGAAAGCAACATTGACGAGTCCCCCTTGTTATGTATCAGAATGACTGATGGAATTTATGTTTTTGTACAGGTCAGGATGGATGTAGTATGAGAATATTAATACTACATACAGAATAACTCACGTTCAATACAATTTTTCACATGTTTCGTTCAACGGTCAATGGTGGCACGTTTATTTTGTTACTGTGTCATGTAAGAGTATAATATACTTCTGATATCTCTTAGAGTGTATTCAAAGGCTGTAGATTCAGTAGTAAGTTCAGGTGATCAATGTTTCTGTGCGCTACCTTTATACATGACAACATATTATAATTCTGACAAATTTATGTGGACTATAACCAAATAAAATATTGTAATTTCTTTTTGACAGCAGTTTAGCTGGTCAATTTTGTACAGATTATAATCATATCAAGGGCTATAACCAGACAACATAGTAAATTTTCTATCCGCACATTAACTTGTCAATCTTATACTGATTATAATATTGTCAAATGGATGTGGGCTATAAGCAAACATCACTTTGATTTCTCTCTGGTGAATTTTGTATTTCATTGACACTATCATAAGAGACAATGTTTTCTTGCCGTTTGCAAATATTGAATGATTTAACATTGTGGAAATGTTCAACAGTTGATCTTCTACAAATGAAAAGAACACAAGTTTATATGAAGCAATCAATGTGGTATCAATACAAGGTATGTAATTCATCCATAACCTTTTCTCTGAAGTAGATGGTTGACAACATTATAGTCATCATCTGTTTGACAGATAATGATCAGTTGGCTGAAACTTCTTTGTTGTGTCATCCTCACTAGTCTAGAGTTTCTATTGGACTGAAAATTACTATTGTCGACAAGCATAACCAGTAAATCCTAAGAAATCTTAGTTCTATATAGAAGAAACACATATAATGATGTAAATTGTTATTGGTGAAATCAACGTATATTTCTTACTTAAAATTATCCAGCTCTGCTTCTCTATATTTCCCTTCCCCTTTTTCTGATGCTAATGTGGTTTTATTGCAGGATTTGGGACAAGACTAATGATATGGGCATATTGTAATATGTTTTCTATGGGAAATAATCTTGAAAAAGAACGTGCAAGGGAAATCTTCACTGTTTTCCTAGAAGCCATATCCAGAAAAGCTATGAAGCCATGAAGCTGATCTACCAAACTAGCTATCGAGTTTATAGAAAGATTTCAACTGAGAATTTCCTTTTTTTCATATATAGGTTTCAACTTCCATATAGCTAGAATTAGAACTTTGTTTTGTAGTTACATACACATTATTGTATGAACGTACAGTTCACATGTAAACTATCAATGCTCTTTGTGATAAAAAATAGCTGCAATGGCTTGCAATTTGCACTTGTTTTGTGACTGTGATAATGAGAATTTTTCTTAGTTAAGTGTGAGAATACGTTGATTGCAAATGCGATCGATGATATTGAAGGATGCCTTCATAACTTTATTATTGGTTGATTTGCATATGTAGCAGTACCATGATAAAACAATTGAATTCAAAATGATGAAATACAGAAGTGTACGAGACATTGTATGATCATGTGTAGTAGAAATCTCAGACACGTTTCATAGCGTGCCTATATAGCGTCTCAAATCCTATAGACATGCTTTTCAGCGTCCCTATATAGCGTCTCATGTCATGTAGACACGCCCAGCAAGCGTGTCTACATGTTTTGAGACGGTCCGTGTGGAGACGCTCGAAGGACGCTTTACTAAAACGACTCTACAACTGCTTAGAGATGAAATAACACGTCACAAGCTATGTAATTGGGCGTCCCTACCGGCGGTTTTTGTTGTAGTGTTGACACAACGAACGTTTGGGCAACCAGACCACACCAGCCTACACCAAATTAACACAATATGGCACATCTATCATCAGCCAGGTAAGGTAATACGAAAGCAACATTGGCACAGTGAATGAATGGGCAACCAGAGCAGCACTAAAATTTAGTAATGTGCATGATATGAGATAGTACACTCATGCAGCCTAGTATGCAAAACTACGAGGCAGTTTTCCTTACAAAAATCAACATTGTCGCCTTTAACATTTTGCTACAACTGAATTTAGATCAGATAAAGGTTGGATTCACACTGATTAACAAAATACATGCTGATGTAAAAATATAGTGATATACAACAGGTACTTACATCAGCATTG
The DNA here is from genome assembly GCA_021605205.1 of Aegilops longissima. Lineage (NCBI taxonomy): Eukaryota > Viridiplantae > Streptophyta > Magnoliopsida > Poales > Poaceae > Aegilops > Aegilops longissima. The sequence goes on along the minus strand of CM038682.1, from coordinate 598,024,228 downwards.
GAGCACAGAGAATTCCCGCAAGATACTTTCCTCGAATACGATCCCAATGGAAGGAACCTTCTATCATTGAACCTTATTTTCTAAAAGAGAGATGGGTAAGAAACATGTAGAAAATATGATCAGAATGCTATAAAATTTCATGATGCGAGGATACGCACATGCTTCTTAGAATGGAGTTGACATATTTTTGCCGGATTTGAGCGGACTAGTTCTTTGGCCACTGGAATCGCTTATTATCGATGGGAGTTGGGTTTCTCTGTCTTTGGAGCGTATCTATGAAAACTGGAGTTGGTTTATTATCTACTAGTGTTTGGATCTTTTGCAAAGACCTGGTTTGTAACCCTTCAGATTCTAACATAGCCGTCTTCCCCTTGCATGCCTTATATATAAGAATGGTGCTTCAATTATAAAACATGCTACACCAAAGATGGAACAGGTACTGAAGAATAGAAAGGCATGACATATTGACATGTATTCCCTCCATCCAGAAATAAATGGATGGGTCTAGGTGTATTTCAGTTTTAGATACATCCAGTTTTATCCATTTCTGCGACATGTAATCCGGACGGAGGGAGTATGATGTAAGAGCTAGGGATACGACAGGACAACAGCGTAAGAAAACACTACTTGAATGTAAAACTGTATGCTAGCGGAATACATTATAGAAAAACACTAAGGCAACATATGCGTGTATGATTGGGAAACTAAGATGGCATTGCAAGAGACCACTAGAACAACACTTCAATGTAAAAAAAGGAACATGGTATGGTAGACAGATGAAGTACATACTAATGAATAACAATGCATAAGATATTGAGAAGCATGATGTCCAAACTAAGCAGATGGCATTGCGATAGAGTAGAATGACATTACTTGAATTTTAAAACATGTTATCATTAATGGAATAGGTACTGAAAAACAGGAAAGCATGCCATATTTACATGCATGATCGTGATGAAGCACAAGGCATTGCAACAGAGTAGATGCACTCAAGGACATTATATGCATGTTGTACCCATATCAAGGGCCAAGTCAGAGCAAGGACCTTATGGGGTGAATAGGATTCATCATCTTTCTGCAAGTCTTGTGAAGAACTGCCTTTACATGTTCCATCATATTGGGTATCATTGACGTCAAGTTTGTTGGCCGTTACATTGCTCCGTGAGGTTCTTGTGGATAAATCAGTGTGTGCAATTATATCTGACATGCATGGAAGACAACTAGTAGTTAGATTTATGTAATGAGTGCCTGTAGGAGACGACATAAATAGTAGGAATGGGGTTAACTAGCAGCAACAGGTCTCAAAAACTAAAGGGAGAACACAAATGAAAGCTACATAATATGTATCGTTTGTACTCGAGATTAACTAGATGGCACACAAAAGTATTAAGGAACAAAATGGTTATACTAGAAGTGGTATAATACTATAATCACCAGCCTGTGGGATAGCATTGGCTGATGGATGATAACTATGGAACAACGTTACCTAAAGAACAAGTCCCTTAGCTAAACTATGGAACAACGTTAACTCCTGAACAAGACCCATAAGAGATCAGCATGAATATACAGTGAAATGTGATAATCTATTTTCAATGCTTAGATGAATAACAAAGCCATAAATGTTGCACACAAGTAAGATGAGGATACAACCTATCTGGCCGCCATCCATAGGAGTGACAATCATGTGCCGACTTGTCGATGGCCCTGCAGTTGTTTTGGCTGTCCATGTCGGGCACGCGCATTCGATGCAGGGAACTGTTGAGTGGGGACTATAGCTCCCTTCTGGTGCATGCTTCCCTTGTTGGAGCAGCTGCGGTGAGTCGGAAGACGATGTGGCTGAACATGCAGAAAACACATAATGTAAAGAACGACACATCTCTCTGATATGAAGAAATACCCTAAGAGATCAACAGCAAGGTACGAGAGTGGTCACACGTCTGTTGACTGAAGACTAAATTGGGTCACACGATTTTATTTTATTTTGGTACTGTCCAATCTACGTCGGATGGCTTGATGGCCGTCCTGTGCCTCCCGGCTGACACTGTTCGGAATCTTCCCCGAAGAGCCAGCGACCACCGGCAGAGCATGCTGCCTCTGCCGTCCGTGACCCCGACCAAAACCTCGCTCCCCGCCCCACCGCACTGCCGTGGTTGCGCCGCCCCCGGGCCAATCCACAAAGACTCGCCGTCATCCAGATCCGGCAGCGGCAGTACCTTCAACCCACGCAACTCTAAGATAGCCATCTAAGCGCTGCTTCCGCGGCGAACTTGCGCCCCCGCACCCTTACGTTAGACACCAGCCAACCGGCAGCCTAGGAGCTCCGCCAGCTCGAGGGGTGCGGCTTCCCATTGGGAATCGATTGGCCCAGAATAAAAATTTAGACAATTGACGCCTAAATAAAGTGATTTGAGATGAGGGTGCGACCTATCTGGCGGCCCGGTGAAGTAGGCAGCTCCAGCTGCCTAGTCGGTAAGGCTGGCGCGATTGCGGTGGCTACCTGCGGCAGGGAAGTAGAGATGTCGCGATGGTCGATGGCTACGGGGAAGCAGCGCCGGGGCTCTGGACGGGTTCAAAGTTGGAGCCGCTCTGGCGCCGTGAACAACAGCGGGGGTGAATCGGCTCCGGTACGGTTCACGCGGCCGTCGTCGAGGCAGCTCCGGCAGCACGTAGTAAGAGGCACACGGCCCAGTGCACAACGACAAATGGACAGCCTCTCCGGGATTAGAGAGGAGGGCGGCTGTGAATTTGGTGCGGTGGGGGGCGCCATGGAGGAGGGGCTGAGGTTTCGCGGCTCGGGAGAAGGGAGCTTCTGGGGAGAAGGTGATTTGGCACCCACGAGGTATGAATGGGGAATTGGGAGGGGGAACCATGTCTTACGGACGCATTTGTCTGAAATGTGGGGGGGAGTTACGGTTCTACCCCTCCCTTTAGGCTTCTCGACTTGGGTCTGTGTACTGAGGGTCGGGGATAGTACAATAACTTTGCTTCTCTCAAATAGTGGGCACGAGCGATTTAGGGCGAGGAGGGCGTGTTTTGAAATATAGTGGGTGCGAGCGATTTCGGGCGAGGAGGGCGTGTTTTGAAATATAGTGGGCGCGAGTGATTTCGGGCGAGGAGGGCGTGTTTTGAAATATAGTGGGCGCGAGCGATTTCGGGTGAGGAGGGCGTGTTTTGAAATAGTGGGCGTGAGCTATTTCGGGCGAGGAGAGCGTGTTTTGCCGACCATGGTTTATGAATTATTCATCACATGTCATTTCAGCCGAGGAGAAGGAGCGCTTGGATGAAGTTACGAACCTACCCTCGATGTACAATGGGCCAATTGATGCATGTCCCACATAGGCCGGTAATTTCACGTCTCCATTTATTTGCTCGGGCGAATTTCACCGAGCAGAGGGTGTTTAACAGTTCGTTCAAATTTTGGGAGAACGAGCATCCACGTCTACCTTACCAAGTCGATTCGAATCAAATTTAGAAATATTAGCTTGCCACTTCTTTTTTAGATGGAGAGATGATGCTCGGGAGTAATGTGTTTTTACATGCTCGTTGCTAGCGATTTACTATATGACAAATAGTTGACCCATTCAAAAACGGGAATCAAATCCAAAATGAAATATCTCTATTCAATGAAATAGCTCGTTCACCAGGTCAAAATAGTGAACTAAATCCAAAATTAAACACCTCAATCAGTAGCATGTTGTACAGTATTATAGTACTCCATGAACATGTTGAGAGTCAAATTAATGAACTTGTTTGATATACGCATATCTCCGTTCATGTGTGGATTGCAGACAACATGTTCTCCAATTTAAATATTTGAATGCAAGTTTATATCGAAACATGGTTTATATCAGTCTTTGATGCATAAAATGCGACCCCCCCTCTCCCGGACTCCTGCTCTCTCTCTCTCTCTCTCTCTCTCTCTCTCTCTCTCTCTCTCTCTCTCTCTCTCTCTCTCTCGACAATCTTCAATTCATCATGCGCATCCAACACACAAACCTTTTGGTCCCTCTCCTCTCTCTCTCTCTCTCTTTGTGTGTGTGTGTGTGGGGGGGTCTTTCTAGTTCGCATGCATATATACTCCATCTATAGGTCCATGTCACACGCTATGTATGATTCTCTAGTCCAAGCTAAATATCTTGGGTGCACTCATCATACGCACACAAATTCCTTGGCTCGTTGCCCGTAACTCTCTCACGCACCACTCACTGCCTAAGAGCTCTTCCCTCTCTCTCTCTCTCAAACTCTCCATCTACAGGTCATTTGCTACCTCTTGAGCACTCGCGTTGGTTTTCCCTTGAAGAGGAAAGGGTGATGCAGCAAAGTAGTGTAAGTATTTCCCTCGGTTTTTAGAACCAAGGTATCAATCCAAGAGGAGGCTACGCATGAGTCCCTCGCACCTACACAAAACAAATAAATCCTCGCAACCAACGCGATAAGGGGTTGTCAATCCCTTCACGGTCACTTACGAGAGTGAGATCTGATAGATATGATAGGATAATATTTTTGGTATTTTTGTGATAAAGATTCAAAGTAAAATAAAATCAAAGTAAAAAAGCAAAGGAAATAACTAAGTGTTGGAAGATTAATATGATGAAGATAGACCCGGGGGCCATAGGTTTCACTAGTGGATTCTCTCAAGAGCATAAGTATTTTACGGTGGGTGAACAAATTACTATTGAGCAATTGACAGAATTGAGCATAGTTATGAGAATATCTAGGTATGATCATGTATATAGGCATCACGTCCGAGACAAGCAGACCGACTCCTGCCTGCATCTACTACTATTACTCCACTCATCGACCGCTATCCAGCATGCATCTAGAGTATTAAGTTCATGAAAACAGAGTAACGCCTTAAGCAAGATGACATGATGTAGAGGGATAAATTCATGCAATATGGTAAAACCCCATCTTGTTATCCTCGATGGCAACAATACAATCGTGCCTTGCTGCCCCTCATCCACCGGGAAAGGACACCGCAAGATTGAACCCAAAGCTAAGCACTTCTCCCATTGCAAGAAAGATCAATCTAGTAGGCCAAACCAAACTGATAATTCAAAGAGACTTGCAAAGATAACCAATCATACATAAAAGAATTCAGAGAAGATTCAAATATTGTTCATAGATAAACTTGATCATAAACCCACAATTCATCGGTCTCAACAAACACACCGCAAAAAGAAGATTACATCGAATAGATCTCCACAAGAGAGGGGAGAACATTGTATTGAGATCCAAAAGAGAGAAGAAGCCATCTAGCTACTAACTATGGACCCAAGGTCCGAGGTAAACTACTCACACTTCACCGGAGGGGCTATGGTGATGATGTAGAAGCCCTCCGTGATCAATGCCCCTCCGACGGACTCCTAAGCAGGCCCCAAGATGGGATCTCGTGGGCATGTAGAAGGTTGCGGCGGTGGAATTAGGTTTTGGCTCCGTGTCGATCGTTTTGGGGTGCGTAGGTATATATAGGAGGAAGGATGCGTCGGTGGAGCAACAGGGGCCCACGAGGGTGGACGGCGCGCCCCTACCTCGTGGCCTCCTCTTTGTTTCTTGACGTGGGTCCAAGTCTCTGGATCATATTCTTCCTAAAATCACGTTCGAAGGTTTCATTCTGCTTTGGACTCGTTTGATATTCCTTTTCTGCGAAACTCAAATAGGCAAAAAATAACAATTCGGGCTGGGCCTCCGGTTAATAGGTTAGTCCCAAAAATAATATAAAAGTGAATAATAAAGCCCAATAATGTCCAAAACAGTAGATAATATAGCATGGAGCAATCAAAAATTATAGATACGTTGGAGACGTATCAGTCACACATACACATGCATATCTCACTCGCACTCGATAGACCCATCTAAAACTTTATCTCTCTCCCTCGTTCTCTCTCCATCTCACACGCAGACACACACAATCTCATGCCTAGACAAGTATGATGGTCTCTCAGTCAAATGTAGGCACACACAGCCCCCCTATATGTATATGACTAGCTAATCTTAGTCTCCATCACAAACACGTGCATGGTCTATCTTGATTTCTCTCGGGGCATCTTTTTATCTCGCACGCACCTCCCTCGATCCCCCACCCATATAAGTCCCCTCACAATCTCGAGGAGGATCTCTCTATCACAAACACACCCTCTCTCCCTCCCCATGCGTCCATGTTCTCCATGTGCCCCTCTCGACCTTTGTTCCTTGTTGGCCAGACCTCTATTGGACATGTGCTATAGGGGTGTCTCTCTCCGTTGCAAACAATCACGCACTAGCTATCTTCGTGTATCTCCTCACCTTGCTTTTCTATCTTGGAGATGCATGCGTGATATGTTTGCATAAGAAACGAAAAAACACACACTCTCTCTAATTTATCGTTTGTAGTCCCTTTCTCTTTCACACACATATTCTTTGTGCACACTCACTCATTTTCCTTCACACGCACTTGATCTCTCTCGACTTAGGCACTCTCTTCGGTCCATAGCATATAGATTTATTGAAAAGTCAAACATCACCAAGTTTGACCATGTACGTGGAGAAAAACATTTACATCTAGAACGGCAAACATATACCATTATATTCATCATGAGATGTAGTTTCATATGATGTATCGTTGGTATTGTAGATATAAATAACATTTGCGTAAACCTGATCAATGTTTCCAAAGGTTGACTTCTAAATTTTTTTACATGCACTGCATTATCGAGCGGATGGGATATCTCTTTCCCCCTCTCAGCTATCTGACGCACCACTCAACCTTATCGGGCCTCCTCTATCTCTCTCAAACTTTATATCTCCCTGGTTCACACATACACATGTCTCGCTCGCGCTACATATAGACCCATCCAACACTCTCCACCCTTGTTCTCTCTCTATGTGACACGCACCCCCCTAAGTACCATAATCCCTCACTCCATCATAGGCGCACGCACTCCCCCCCTAAGTATGATTATCTCTCACTAGCCATCAGGAACACACGTATTGTCTCCTTCCATCCATACGTCTATCTCGATATCTCTCGGGGTATCTTCTATCGCGCACACACCTTGTCACTCGATCTCCCACCCATGTAGTCCCATCATGATCTCCAGGGGATCTCTCTATCACAAACACACAATCTCTCCTCCCCATGTCTGCATTTTCTCCGTACGTCTCTCTCAACCTCTCTCCCTTGCTTGTCAGACCCCTGTTGGCCATGTGCTAGGGGTTTTTCTCTCTCGGTTGCAAATAACCACACACTATCTCCTCATCTTGCTTCCGTTGTCGAAGATGCATGTGTGATATGTTTGCATAAGACACACACGCCTTTTATCTACTTTTATCGTGTGTTGTCCATGTCTCTTTCACACATGCACACACACTTTTTTCACTCACTCTTTATATTTCACTCTCTCTTTCTCTCTCTCTCTATCTCTCTCTAGTTAGGGACTCTCTCATGTCCATAAGCATATGGATGTTTTGAAAAGTCAAACCTCAGAAAAGTTTGACCAGGCATATGTGGAGAAAAACATTTACATCTGGAACCATCATTAGATTCATCACAACATGTACTTACTTAATACTATCATTTATCTTTGGTATTGTAGATATAAGTAATTTCTTTATAAACTTGGTCAAAGTTTCAGTTTGACTTTTAAAAAATGTTGGCACTACATTATTGAACGGAGGGAGTAGCTCTTTCTCTCTCTGCTATCTCTCACGGGCCTTCCCTCTCACTCGAACTCTCTATACCGACGAATTATATGCTCACCGTGTCAGCGTATAGCTCTGTATATTGTTTAGTTGACCGGTCAACCAGTCCACGTGCTGCCTTGTCAGCTCGTGTTCTCTATCTTTGTGTGATGGCCCATGTGGCAGTGGGTGAAAATAAGTAAACTAGAGGCCCATCTGACACTCGGTGAAGTAAACAAAGTTGAAACCACTCGGGGTAGCACCCTGCACACTAGTAAATTGAGGGTGCCTTGAGGACACACTTCTTCCATGTGAAGGATGCACTCGCGCACAATTCACCATTGCACGGCGGCATGCACAGAAGGACGCACTCGCGCACACCCAGCTGGCCAGCACACAACACAGACCAGCACACGTGTACACCGGCGTCGCCGCCGGTTGAGATGGACGGTGAGGCAGCCAACAAGCGGAGGCGGCTCGACCCAAAACCGCATTCAGCGAGCCTGGACTTCATCAGCAGCCTCCCTGACGACATGTTGCTCATCATCGTCGGCCTCCTCCCCATCAAATCTGCCATGCGGACCGCCCTGCTCTCCCGGCGGTGGTGCCCCCTCTAGCGCCGCGTCCCCCTCAAACTCACCGTCGGCTGCCTGCGCACGGGATTGCAAGCGCATGGCCGCGATCTCCAAGATCCTTTCATCGCACCCTGGGCCAGCCAGACGCCTTGACATCCGCATGTTCAGTACCAACTGCAAGGTCCAAGCCAAGTTCGACGAGTGGTTCTTATCCACCGCCCTAGATCAGCTCGAGGAGCTCAGCTTTGAAGCTGGATGATGTCGCTCTCTTCCGCCGTCCACACTCCGCCTCACGCCAACGCTGCGCCGTGCCAGCTTCAGCTCCTGCTATCTTCCCCAGATTAATGCCGCACCCGCCCTTCTTCTCCCTCAACTCAAGCAGCTCGACCTCTTCGATGTTGGCATCTCAAAGCAGGCTATGGAGCACCTGCTCCGCAGCTGTACTGCGCTCGAGTACCTTCGTCTTGAGCATATCCACGGGTTCATTAACCTCCACATCGCCTCGACGAATCTCCGATGGATTTTTGTGTCTTGCTGGCCCCGCAACAGGACATCAATTGGGAAGAGACCACTCTTGTTGTTCCACGTTATGGTCATTGAGAATGCGCCTTTCCTTGAGAGATTGCTTGTATCTGATCTAAAAGGTCCGACAAAAATCAGGGTCATTGACGCGCCGAAATTGATAGCGTTGGTGTACTCATCTGCCAAATTCTCCGAACTCTTCATTGGATCCGTAATCATTCAGGTACACCACTCATCTTCTTCTCCGTCTTCTTGAAATTCACATTTTTAAATTTTTCTTGATGTATTTACGACCGTCTTCCAGAAAATGATTCCCACAAGCTTGACCCAGTCTATGCGCACAGTGAAGATCTTGTCAATAAAATCTATCGGCCCCAATCTGGATCAAGTTGTTGGATTCCTTACATGCTTTCCGAGCACGGAGAAGCTACTCATCGAGGTGAAACTTCTTTCCTATTAGTAAATGGTAATCACAACGTAGCTCATTTTTTTCGTAATTTTCCCAAATTACGATGACAAGTGTAGTGTTCAAAATTGCATCTATGCACTGCACCGAAAGAAATGTTTTTAGTATTTTTTCTCATGTGATCACCTGCATAGTTTTTTTGTACTACTATGGTAGCCTAGGCTAGTCATAGTGGAAAGTAAGTTAGACAAGTAACTCTATGGTTACCCTAAGAGCAAGTACTACCTCCGTCCTGGTTTACTCTTCCTATTTTGTAGTATCAAAATTTGACCATAGATTTAACTGACAAAATGTTAATGCATGTCAGTAGAAATTATATCGTTGGATTCGTATTTGAACATAATTTCAAATGGTATAATTTTTGGTGGCATGCATTGGCATTTTCTTAGGTAAATCTATGGTCAAAATTTTACACTAAATACGAGGTAGTACAAAAGTGGGCTATAACGGCCCTCCACTATGTAGGCCAAAACACGTGCCAAATTCACTTGTGATGCATTTGGCATCGATGCCCCTCCATTGTTCACCTGGTGCCCCAATCTGGATCACCTACTTTGCTCCGGTGCCAAATTAACTCATGCAATGAAAAAACACTTGCGTGGGAGAGACAGAGGACTGAGGCAATAAAAAACACTTGTTTGGGAGAGTGAGAGGCTGGTGTAGTTGGTTTGATTGATTTGTTTATACATGTGGGTCTGTGTGCACAACGGTGTCAACTCTCTCACATCGCGAGAGCGGTGCCAAAATCTTTTGATTTGACATTGATGCATATTATGTGGCATACTTTTGAGAAATATGGCATCAGCCACATAGTGGAAGGCAACAAATGCCCAAGCTCTTCACGTGCTCCTAGGTAAATGAGAGGAAAGAGAAAGAGAGAGAGAGAGAGTGTGTGAAAAAATATCACTAGCCAGCCAATCCTATCGTATGAGCGAATGATATTGGTACCTCTTGATGACACGACAATCTTATACAGCCAGGTGCTCTAATATGTTCTCTTCTTTTGCAGATAAAAAAAGACCCGAAAGTGAAAAATGTGCTGCACTATAACAATATCGTCGAATGCCTTGATCTCCATCTTATAGAAATTGATTTGATCGACTACCGAGGCAGCACATCTGAGATTAAATTGGCCACTTTATTTGTTCTGGAGGCAAGTGTGCTCAAGGTAATGAGGTTTGGCGTTCTCTGGCGCAACAATGAATGGCGTCTTGATCACATAGCGTCTAAGCCTAAATGACAAAGTCTCTGCGAAGCTGAATTTGTTTTGAAACATCAAGCGGCGGAGACTCAAAATTTATTTGCCCATTAGTGACTTGTCGAGGCGGTGGATTTTAGTTTGTGCGATAATGCTGCATCCACCTAAAGTAACGAAAGTTCTTACGTAAACCTCCTAGTAATTCCCTCTTCGGAGGTGCAGCATTACTCCTAACATTTGTAATATCAGTTTGAAACTTGTAATATTGTCGTGTCCTATTCATGCGTTTTCAAAATCCTGCGAATCAAAGAGGTCCTGAGTTGGTGATGATGTTGTGCCTGCCATCTTTCAGCCAATAGCCATCGGATCTAGATCTGACACATACAAACCAAACTTCTCCAGTTTTGCAAAAAGATGCCCGCACTTATTCCCTATTTACAAACAACTCCTTGTCTCTCACAATCAGCCTTATCTCCTCCCCACCACATCTAGAAGGCCATGGAAAAATCTGGCGCGATGGCCGCTGCCGGTGCTGTCCACCCCCAATCTTGGTGTTCCGTGCAATGCACGGGCATCTACGCATAGGAAATTATATCGAACACGGCTAGTTGTAAGCAGGCTAGCTCTACAGTGACTGCAGACGATGAGGCTGACTATGGCATGCCGAACACGGCGCCTATACTCAGGTGTCATCTCTGGCGCAGGGTCTTGTCACTTCACTGTGAGGAGCAGCAGATAATAATTTGACCAACGGGTAGTACAGTGCTACAAGTACATTGGTACTACTACTACTAGTACTAGCACCACCGTCTGGATTTAGTAGTACTACCACGTCCATCTGGATTTAGTATTTGACTAGCAATATCTAGTAATGCATGTCACCAAAAATGTACTACTTCCTCTGTAAATAAATACATGGTGTATTGTTTTATTCCTATAGGCGAGATAACTTAATGTCTTTTTGCTAATTAATAGGATTACATGCAATGAACTAACCACTTCATGTCATGTTTGGTATTCTCAAGTCATTGAAAGCATGCACGGCCCACATCTCTCATTGGTTGATATGTCACGAAATAAGAAATGAGGAGGGAGTTAATGTACCGTGCCTAAGTGTTTTGGGATTACACAACATTTTTGGTTACATCCGTTAACATTTTATTAGTTAAATCAAAGGTCAAAACTTGGCGCAAAATGCAAAGGGGGCCAATAAACCAGTAAACATCAAAGTTCTCTCGTTTGGCCCCAACTAGAGGTCCGGTGAGATGACTATACTGCACCGGCACGGAGGGGGACACAACTTCATTGACTTACTGCACCTGCCTTTGGTTGTATGACACGTGGGCCCAACAGGTGGTGGCCGAGGAGTAGATGGCTAACACGACGTGAATTCAACGCGATCTGCACTTCTCATATAAAGGCTCCCGCCATTCAATCTAGAAATCCTGCGCACCTCGCACCTAACCAAGGGCAAGAGTGATCACTCCAATCGCAAGATCGATTGACTAGAAGCTATACCCATGGAGGCGATGAGCACGAGCATCGGCCGGTGTGCCCGGATGGTGCGAGGAGTCTGGATTAGGGGTCTCCTGGACAACCGGACTATATCCTTTGGCGGATTGTTGGACTATGGAGATACAAGATTGAAGACTTCGTCCTGTATCCGGATGGGACTCTCCTTGGCGTGGAAGGCAAGCTTGGCAATATGGATATGTAGATCTCCTCCCTTGTAACCGACTCTATGTAACCCTAGCCCCCCCCCGGTGTCTATATAAACCAGAGGGTTTAGTCCGTAGGACAACAACAATCATACCATAGGCTAGCTTCTAGGGTTTAGCCTCTACGATCTCGTGGTAGATCAACTCTTGTAATACTCATATCATCAAGATCAATCAAGCGAGAAGTAGGGTATTACCTCCATCGAGAGGGCCTGAACACAGGTAAACATTGTGTCCCCGCCTCCTGTTACCATCGCCTTAGACGCACAGTTCGGGACCCCCTACCCGAGATCCGCCGGTTTTGACACCGACATTGGTGCTTTCATTGAGAGTTCCACTGTGCCGTCACCATAAGGCTTGATGTCTCCTTCGATCATTGGTAATGATGTGGTCTAGGGTGAGGTCTTTCTCCCCGGACAGATCTTTGTATTCGGCGGCTTCGCACTGCGGGCCAACTCGCTTGGCCATATGGAGCAGATCGAGAGCTACGCCCCTAGCCATCAGGTCAGGTTCGAAAACTTGAATTATATTGCCGACATCCGCGGAGACTTGATCTTCGACGGATTCGAGCCCATGCCAGGTGCGCCGCATGATCACGACGAGCATGATTTAGCTCTGCTGTCGGACAGTGTTCGGGAGATCACACCGGCAACTACTCCGGCCTTCAATCTGGAGCAAATTGCGCCATCCGAGGATGGGTGGATAGACCCCGCCATGCAGGCCGCACCCTCAGCGGCGATAGAGCCGGATACTGACTTCACCCCTCACGAGAGCCGTGATGCCGAACCACTGGATTCATCTCCGGCCACGGACTCCGAGCCGCCTGCGTCCGCGCCTATCGAATCCGATTGGGCGTCGATCATGGAGTTTACCTCCGCGGATATCTTTCAGCACTCGCCTTTCGGCGACGTGCTAAAATTGTTAAGGTCTCTCTCCTTGTCAGGAGAACCTTGGCCGAACTATGTCCGGCTAGAATGGGATGCGGACGATGAAGAAATTCGCTGCCCACCCACCACCCACTTAGTAGCTATTGTCGATGATTTAACCGACATGCTCGACTTCGACTCCGAAGACATCGACGGTATGGACGACGATGCAGGAGATGAACAGGAACCACCGCCCACAGGGCGCTGGACCGCCACCTCATCACATGATATATATATGGTGGATACCCCCAAAGAAGGCAATGGCGACAAGACAACGGAGGATGACCCCTCCAAGAAGCAACCCAAGCGCCGACGTCAGCGGCGCCGTTCTAAGTCCCGCCACAGCAAAAGTAGTGATACCGGCACAAGAGACAATAACACTCCGGATAGTGCAGAAGACGATGACAACCCCCTCCAGCCAGATTTAGAGCAGGAGGATGAACAAGCTAGCCCTCCAGAAAAAGCAGCAGATGGAGAAACGGAGGATGACAATTACATGCCTCTCTCTGAAGACGAGGTGAGCCTCGGCGACGAAGAATTTATCGTGCCTGAGGATCCCATCGGCGGAGGCGCTTCAAGCGCCGACTTATAGCCGCAGCAAATAACTGAAGAAAAAGCAACAACGACTTGAGCTGATCAAGATTTGCTAGCAGACAGATGGACCGAAGTCCTTGCGGCCGAGGAATACGAACTCGAACACCCAACCAAGAGTTATCTAAAGCGCAAGTTGCTACCTCAAGTAGAGGAGGAAGTATTGAAACCCACATCACCAGCATATGATGCGGCTGGTCGGCTACCTCGCGGTCGAGACAGAGAGGCATTTCAACCCGAAGTACAGCCCGCATCCCGCCGCCAATCAAACAAAAATACCAAGGCCCGGGGCAACACGCGAAACCTGCAAGGAGTATTGGAAAACAAGGCAAAACATGCAAGATCGATCTAAGTATCACGGGGGCGCGCACCAACACGTGACGATGATCGTCACGCCGGATACACTAAAAGTAAATCCGGCCGAGCCGAACATGGCAGAAAAGACTCATATGAACTGCGTCGTGATATAGCCCGGCACAGAGGCGCCGCACACCCCCTATGCTTCACTGACGAAGTTATGGATCATGAATTCCCAGAGGGTTTTAAACCCGTAAATATCGAATCGTATGATGGTACAACAGATCCCGCGGTATGGATTGAGGATTTCCTCCTCCACATCCACATGGCCCGCGGTGATGATCTACATGCCATCAAGTACCTCCCACTAAAACTCAAAGGACCAGCTCGGCATTGACTGAATAGCTTGCCAGCAGACTCCGCCGGTAGTTGGGAGGATTTGGAAGATGCATTCCTTGACAACTTCCAGGGCACTTATGTGCGACCACCAGATGCTGATGAATTAAGTCATATAACTCAGCAGCCAGGGGAATCGTCCAGGAAATTCTGGACCCGGTTCCCAACCAAGAAGAACCAAATAGTCGACCGTCCGGATGCAGAGGCCTTAGCGGCATTTAAGCATAATATCCGTGACGAATGGCTCGCCCGGCACCTCGGCCAAGAGAAGCCAAAATCCATGGCAGCCCTCACGACACTTATGACCAGCTTTTGTGCGGGCGAAGATAGCTGGTTGGCTCGTAGTACCAATATAGCAAGCAAACCTGGCATATCAGAAGCTAGGGATGGCAACGACAAACTACAACGCAACAAACACAAGCGCCGCAAATATGGTGAAAACATCGAAAATCGGCGATTAATGCGGGTTCGAGGCTCAAAGTCGGTCGTGGAAAGGGCCACTCAAAAATAAAAATCCGGGTCCATCCAGTTTGGACCGCATACTCGATCGCTAATGCCAAATTCATGGCACCCCAGAAACGCCAGCCACCCATACCAACAGAGAATGCCGGGTCTTCAAACAAGCTGGCAGGGCAGGTGCCAAAAACGGAGAAGAGGGGTCTCAAAGTGATGATGGCGACGAAGAGCCCAGATCACCGAACATGAGAGGGCAAAAGAAATTTCCCCTGCATATTCAATCGGTGAATGTGGTAAATACCACCCAAATTACCAATTCGGACCGGATATGTATCCTTAGGGATGGCGTCTCAACGGAACTAGTCGTCCCACAATATAAACTGGGTCCGGTCACCTTCAACCGCACGGACCGTCCGGTTAACGCCAATCAGGGCAATCCAGCCGCACTAGTCCTCGACCCAATAATAGATGGGTTCCACCTCACTCGAGTCCTTATGGACGGAGGCAACAGTCTAAATTTGCTTTACCAGGACACAGCGCACAAGATGGGCATCGATCATTCGGTGATCAAACCCACTAAAGCCACTTTCAGAGGCATTATACCAGGTGTGGAAGCCAGCTGTACAGGCTCCATTGCCCTTGAGGTAGTCTTCGGATCACCAGAAAATTACTGCACCGAAGAGTTAATCTTCGAAATCGTCCCTTTCCGCAGTGATTATCAGGCACTGCTCGAACGAACCGCGTTCGCTCGATTCAACGTGGTGCCACATTATGCCTACCGTAAGATCAAGATGCCCGGTCCACGCGGCGTCATCACGGTTAATGGCAAGGCCGAACCTTCCCTCGGCGCCAACAAGTATACAACTGCCGTAGCAGCAGAAGCAATGATCGACACCTTACAACCGAACCTCGAGTCGCCGTCCAGGCTTCCGGGCACCGTCAAGGGACTCCGAACTACTTCGCGAAAAGATAGCCCGGCTCGTCCAGGACTCAACTAAACACCCCGGCGAAGGCCAGGACAGGCCGAACTCCGCGGCTCAACCGCCCCACGGCACATAAATATTCCTTACATTTCTTTCGCAGGTTCACCTTTGCACCGACCAGAAAGGGCTACACGGAGGCAGCCTGAACACGTAAGGGAATCCTTAGACATTCCCCGCAGTGCCTGTCCGGCTATTTTCCAGATCCGCACTCAGCCTCTTCCCCCTGGTCTCAGCAGGTTCCGTAATCATATTCCTTTTTTTATCACATTACTTGTACCCATACGCATAGACGTATTATTCAAATACAACATGTGGATTTATATGACGTTTACCTGCTGTTATTTCTTGTTGAAATCATTCTGTCAAGTGGCATCCGTACAAAGCGATATGCCTTAAAACATGCCAGGGGCTTCGTTTTACCCATAACACGGCAGTAAAGTCCGAGCACCTTCATGGAAGCTCGGCACCCCAAACTTATAGCATTATATGCATCAGCTCCGAATCATATCTTGGGTCAATAGTTGGGTTTGCCCGGCTCCCATGTTTTGGTACCTTACGTTCATTGTATCGACTAAGGTAGCTTGGGAGAACTCTGCGATTGTGTCCGGTTCTTCGGACGAGCACCTCGATGAAAGCTGAAAACTGATCGTCATGATACGGCGAGAGCTGGTCAGCTGTTCGAGAGGTCACAAAATCTTTAAGGATTTCTCCCGCATAATGCCATAACCAATGCAGCGTGCGATGGATCGGTTCTTTCTCCGATCAGGTGCTTATAGAGCCCCTAGTACGATTTTCCAAACACCAGGGGCTGCGCCGACCATACTAAAGCTCCTATGGCTAAGTGAGAGTGATAAAGCCTTATAGTCCGATTATGCGTTCGTTGTCTTTGAGCACCTCCTTCGAAGGACCCAAAACTGGGATAAAGAGTGCTCGAGTTTATCCCGAACACCCCGCACTTCTTACGTGAGAGGCGAAGCGACGATGGCCAACTCTTAGGTTTAACATATAAAACGGCCGCACATGAGGGTAAACTTTTATATAACGAAGACAAATAAGCGACCTTGTTCAAACACTACAAAGGACAACATGATTGGCACTCATGGAAATATAATGTCCTTCTTTGCATAGCCCATTGCAAGGTAAGATCCTTTCAGGACACTCTCATAATATAATTCGGGCTTGCGGTGCTCCTTCCCCTCTGGCGGTCCTTCAGTCATCAGCTTTTTGGCATCCGTCTTCCCCCAGTGCACCCTTGCGTGGGCGAAGGCCATTCACGCACCTTCTATGCAGACCGACCGCTTGATGATGTCAAGTCGAGGGTAAGCGCTTATGAGCCGCTTCACGAGCCCAAAGTAGCTGCTTGGAATCGGCTCGGCAGGCCATAGCCGGATAACCAAATCTTTCATGGCTAGTTCCGCCGCCTTATGCAGTTCGACCAGCTGTTTCAGCTGATCGGTAAAAGGCACCGGATAATTCGGTGCCAAATACTGCGACTAGAAGAGCTTATCTGCAGTTTTCCTTTCTTCGGTTCGTTAGAATTGAGCGGCATCTGATATGCTGCGTGGTAGCTCGGCAAATACCCCTGAGAAAACCGGATTCAAAATTAGAAACATAAAGTTTTCCCCACAAATACTTACTCTACAGGGAAAAATCCTTACCGGCCGCGATCTTTCTCGCCTCTTGGATCTCCTACAGGGTGCTTTGGGTTTCCTCCCGGGCATCGCTCATGGCCTGATGCACCTTGGTGAGTTTGGCTTCCTTCTCCGTTAAACCCTGATCCAAGGTCTCGCATTTCCTCACGGCCTCTTGTAGCTCCTGCTCAGCTTTAATAACCCTGGCCTCGTGCTTCTCACGAAGAGCCTGCTTAGTGGCTGCCTTTTTCTCGGCCTCGGCTACAGCCTTCTTAAGGGCTTTGACTTCGGTCACAATCCCTAGCGCAAGTCATAAAACTCAGTTCATACTGAAAATTGTTTTGCAATAAACGCGAACAAGACTTGTGCACACCTTGTTTATCCCTCAACTGCATTTTCAATTGGCCAAGTTCTTCTGTGGCCCGCTCTAGACTTTGATTCAGCCCGAAGATCTCCGCAGTATGAGAAGAAGCAGCCGTTATAAACACCTGCTTATAATAGAAGAGAAATAGATGCCATTCAATGAGTCTTCCCGCGAACATACAATTCGATCCTCTGTCCGACTCTTTCTTTCACCGAACAGAGTATCAGGGGCTACTATCTATACTATGGCACTCTTCGATAACTCATAAAACATACCTCAAAGCCTTTTATAAGGTTGATACAGGCTTCGTTCAGTCCATTCTCAGTTGACTGAATCTTCTCAATCACCGCACTCATAAGGGCATGGTGTTCTTCAATGATGGAGGCGTCTTTCAACGCCACCAACAAAGCATCCGACACTTCTGGATAGACAGAGGTCGCCGATGGAACAGGCACACCCCCTCTCGAAGGAGGCTGCCTGCTTGATCCTAGAGCCGTATAGGTCTTGGGGATCGCATCCGGCTGGGAGCCGAACTCAGGATCACTCCCGCCGTCAGCCCCCATGGGAATCTTTTCCTCCATGTGTCCGGCCCCTGAGGTTTGACCTCCAGGCGCCGCCTTCACGGTTTTTTCCTTTCCTCCTTGGCCGGGGTCCTTCTGGGACGAAGCCTCGGTGTTATGCACCTGTTTGGAGGAAGGGGCCTTTGGGGGCGTCCCGCTCTCCATAGCATTTGAGCTCAGCAAGTCCTCCAATAAGGATTGTTTGGTACGGGACCTCGCCGGACTGCAAAGAATATGGCTTAGGTTAAAATACTAAGTCATGATGAGTCTGGACGCCTAAAACGTACTCGGATTTTATACGCTTACGAGTTCACCAGGGGCTGGGCCCTGGGATCCCATGCCGGGCCGCTGTCGGCGGCGGCAGCGGACTCCTCTGGAAGAGGAGTCTTTCCCCTTTTGGTCAGCTCGGCCTCCAAGTGTACGGAGGCCGCCCTCTTCTTTCTTCCCCCCGCAGAGAATTTATCTTCCTCCTCCTCGTCCTCTTCGGAGGCGGAATGGGCATTGGAGCCTCCGGATATTGTGTTCGAAGTGTCGCGGCGACGAAGGCCGCCCCGGGTCTTTTTGGCCTCCTTCTCGGCCGTCTTCTTCGGCACCTTGTAAGGTGCCGGGACCAACATCTTCGTTAGAAGTGGGATGGCCAGTTCTTCGGGTAGTAGGGCCGGACAATGGATCCGGTCCGCCTTATTCGTCCAGCCCTGGGAGAATGGTATAAAACACGTTAAGCGCTTCCTTTGGGTTATGCGGATATAAAAGTTTGTTAACTTACCGAACTTGCCGGGCGGGACAGTTGGAACCCACGGTCCTCGGTGGAGTCCGGCCATGATTTGCTGGACTTGAAAAGCACCTTCCATATGTCCTTGTGCGAGGAGCCGAAAAGCTCTCACAAGGTTTGGTGCCTGGCCGGATCAAATTCCCATAAATTGCAAGTCCGGTGCTGACAAGGCAAGATCCGGCGAACTAACATCACCTGGACAACATTGGCAAGTTCAATGTTCTTGTCTCCCATATCTTCGACGCGCGTCTGGAGCACCGACAGTTCGTCGGAAGAGGACCAGTCCAGGCCCTTCTTGACCCAGGATGTAAGCCGCATGGGGGCGCCGGATCGGAACTCGGGAGAGGCGGCCCACTCTGTGCCGCGCGGCTCAGTGATATGAAACCACTGCTGTTGCCACTCCTTGACAGAATCATTAAAGGTTCCCGTTGGCCATATGATGTTGGGCATCTTGCTCACCATGGCCCCCCCACACTCGGCGTGCTCACCGCCCACCACCTTGGGCTTCACATTAAAAATCTTCAGCCATAAACCGAAGTGCGGTGAAATGCGGAGAAAGGCCTCGCACACGACAATGAATGTCGAGATGTTGAGGAAGGAATTAGGGGACATATCATGAAGATCGACCCTATAATAATACATGATGCCGTGAACGAACGGGTGGAGGGAAAACCCTAGCCCGCGGACGAAGTGAGGGAGGAATACAACCCTCTCATGGGGTTCCGGAGTAGGGACGATCTGTCCTACCGTCGGAGACGGTGGCTAATCTTCTTGGCCAGGTACCCGGCCTTCCGAAGCTTTTTGATATCCTTCTCTCGAACGGTAGAAGCCATCCATTTGCCTCCTGCTCCGGATCCGGACATTTTCGGAAGACCTTTTGTGGTCAGAGAAGAGGAGCGCTTGGGCGCTGGAGCTTGAGCAGAAGGGAATGAATCGGGAAGAAGGCGTGGGTGGAAAGAGTAAATCCTTGTCCCTTTATAAGGACGGAAGAGGCGATGTGCCTCCCCACTCTCCTGGTAAAGCCTCTTATTTCCCAAGCGTCGTAATTGATGGCTTCTGGGTTACCCATATCCGTATTGATGAGAATCCTGTGATAAGGGAACACGATCTCTGCTTTGATAAGACGTGCCAAGGAAACCACCTCGCAATATGTTCCGTGGCTGGTTGAGAAATACGGTTCGAATAATGACTGGGCCGTGGTGTGATATCATGCTATAGAATGTGTCAGCATATTAGATTTGTGGAAATATTATTCTCTCGACGGTGGCATGTGGAATTTGTTTTGCAGAGCCGGACACTGTCCTTATGTTCAAAATCTTCTATGGAGCATTTGGAGGAGGAACCCGCCTTGCAATGCCGAAGACAATCTGCGCGCCGGACTCATCGTCATTGAAGCCTGGTTCAGGGCTCTTGAGGAGTCTGGATTAGGGGTCTCCTGACAGTCGGACTATATCCTTTGGCCGGACTGTTGGACTATGGATATACAAGATTGAAGACTTCGTCCCGTGTCCGGATGGGACTCTCCTTGGCATGGAAGGCAAGCTTGGCAATACGGATATGTAGAACTCCTCCCTTGTAACCGACTCTGTGTAACCCTAGCCCCCTCCGGTGTCTATATAAAGCGGAGGGTTTAGTCCGTAGGACAACAATAATCATACCATAGGCTAGCTTCTAGGGTTTAGCCTCTACGATCTCGTGGTAGATCAACTCATACTCATATCATCAAGATTAATCAAGCATGAAGTAGGGTATTACCTCCATCGAGAGGGCCCGAACCTGGGTAAACATTGTGTCCCCCGCCTCCTGTTACCATCCGCCTTATACGCACAGTTCGGGACCCCCTACCCGAGATCCGCCGGTTTTGACACCGACATGGTCCACGACGCCGGACTGCGGCCTAGCACCGAGGAACGTATCCAGGTTGTGCTTGAGGCTGCCAGGGCGAGGGGCTGCTTGGACGACAACTTCGTCTCCTTGTTCGACGAGGTCCTTGTCGGCTTCCTCGACAAGTTCACCATCGTCAAGAAGCTCGCGGACGACCTTGACGTACGCCTCCAGCGCACGCGCCCATGCTCTGTGATGCCCGCCACCCTCAACGGCCTCTATGGTGACAACCTATTCGACGCACTGGTGGCCCTGCGACCGCCCGCCGTCGCGCCGGAGAATGTCCACCTCGAGGTCGCGCTCGCCGCGCAGTGCCTGGCGCAGCAAGACACCATCGATATAATCACCCACGTCTACGCGCAAATCGTCCACAAGGACTACTACATGCAAGAGGAGGACGATAGGACACTGGCCTTCTTGGACCGCAGGGCAACCTTGGACGACATTGTTCAGAAGCACGTTGAGCTCGCCGCCAACGCCGCTGCTCCTCACACGTCGGTTGGTGACCTGGCGCACTAGGGCGTGAGGATGTCGTTGATGGATCCATATGTATCTTTATCTTCCCGTCAAATCCATGTAGTACTATATGGTACTATACTAGTAATTATCTTACCTTCCGCATCAACTTCATAAGTTTCGTACGTACTCCATGCATGAATCGCGCCAGAACCAAACTTCTCATTACTCTAGGGAAAATCATTGTTTCTATCTATCGGTCGCGCCATGGAGCAGAACCAAAATTTACAAGTTACAAGTTCAAAAGGAAAAGCCTGCCATGTTCGCGTCGCACCCCCACACGGTTGGTCCGGCACGCCGCTCAAGGGGGAATGCGTGCTGTGTTGAATTTTCACTTACAAGTGGGACCGCAGTTGAGCAAACCGACTATCGGCAAACCCCACCCCGCCCACCGCGTGATGGCTGAGAAAACAGGAGGGAGAAGAGATGGCTGTAGCACAGACTCCAAGAAAATTGGTGTAGGATGGGACTCGTCTGGGTGGCGTGTGCCGTACTGCTAGACGTGAATGCTAGTTATGGCCCATGCCATCCCACTATATCGAGCCTATATCGAGGTGCTGGTTACGTAGAACAAATTTCCTGGAGTCCGTGCTCAGCCCTCCTCTATCTCTCTTCTCAGCCAGCTAGCAGACGCGCGGAGCCCATCATCTGTTTGCTCACATGCGGTCCCACATGTTAGTGAAAATGCAAGAGGACCCACTGAACCTGCACATCTTTCACCTCGACGTGTTGGTGATGAAAAACAAATCCAATAAAGATCTTCAGTGGCCACTTTTGGAGTTACTCAAGAGTAGTAAGATTCTATTTACAGTTTAACCCAAGATGCACATCACGTGGCTTCAACTACCACTCCATTTTCTTGCATGACACGACCTGGATGCTGGATGTCCCACGTGTCGGCAAAAGGAGGAAGAACTCCACATTTAGACCGGAGGAGTAGGAAACACGACAAGCCCTGTGCCTACATCATACTACGTACAAGCCCACCTCACGCAGTCACACTATCACCATATTTCTCGGCCTCCGTGCGACACCTAGCTCTAGTTGATCTAACTAGAACTAACTATTGGTTGGCTCTATGTGATGTGGCAACTTCATACTACTAGGATGCTGGCTATACTACTACGACACTAACACTCCAAGAAGTGAGTCGAAAACCATTTATAAATTGAGTTTATGACATGCATATGCAAATGTACCATTCATTACATACAACAAGTCATCAACACACAACGACAATGAGGATACATGTTGGATTATAGATTAGTTCCAACAAAACATTCTAGTAAATACTAAAGTTTTCATCACACGACAAATAACAAGCAATGAAATGAACTTTAGCTCAACCACTCCTCGGTGTTGGAAATGCTTAATTTGAACCAGAAGAGTTTGTCTCGGAAGGGCCAGCTATTGTCAATATCGAGACCAACGCAGGACTGATCATCCAGGCTGAAGTGGCCTATTTCATGACCCATATTGTGATAGCCACGGTAGGGAAGCATAGCAATGTACGGGGTATAGATACAATTGCTTCTCATAAATGGTAGTAACGTTGTGTCAACAACAACTGGATCGCCTTTCACCATGATTGGATAGTTTTGTCCAAGGAAGAGCGAGTTTCGTCCAAGAGTACCAATACTAAACCAGTGAGAAGGTGTTGGCACTAGCGCAGTAGTATCCATCCTGAATACCCTGCAACGGATGTTGGAATAGGTCCAGAGAGCGACCATGGGAGACAACACCTGCTTCCTTAGTCATATCAGCGGTGCCCTGTATTCAGACAAGAAGAGGTGATCCATCGGAATAAGTTGCCAGGCGCCACTGAGTATATGGGTCCTCATGCTCGTGATCATCATCATCGTCATCTCCCCCTTGGTTATAAAAATATTCAAGTATAGGTGGTGGAATGTTCACAGGACCTTGGAAACACAAGAAGGTTAATTAGTAAAGGGAAACTAGCTAACCCGCATGCATGTGGACGAAACAATTATAATTATGGTGGAAGACAAACGTACCGAAAGCATAAGGACTCCATGCAAAAACAGTGCCACAAATGGTGGCAGCAAACACAAGACCCTCGTATTGAATTCATCACAGTACTCATCCTTGTATAGAAACTGATTTTTGAGCAATATCCATCCAGTCGAACTATGAAGGAAGGCAACAAGCTTGTCAAAGATAGCAACAACTACATATTCCATTAAATCCCAAGAGCGGTCGGGAACTTGACAAATTGCTATCTTCTGTAGACGACAATCACCATGATTGTAGTTGAACGTACGGTCATAACCGGTGTGCTCAACCTCTGGGCAGTCTGAGATTTTTGGAAGTGGAACCCGGTGACGACTGTACACATTCACAAGTTCCCACTCGCAGTTGGACCCAATATAAACAACCCAATCTCCATTTGCGCCTGCCCAAGCCTTACCCTCAAGCGATGGCATCTTAACATCACACGTATCATTATCAAGCGACACCAACTTGCACAAGGCGAGTCCTCCGTCATCCGCGTGCCAGTGAGCAGGGTCATGGTGAAGAAGATAGGGGAGATCAAACCGCTCCTGGACCCTTGGGTTCCTTGTAATGATGTTATTAGTTGAGTCGAGAATGGTCTTGAACGAACCTGCCATGCTAGCCAAGGTGATGACGTCGCACCGATCAATGAGTTCCTCCACCATGTCATCATTCAGATCGGGGCAAGAATAACGGGGTCGTTTCCGGCCTGTTCCCTCCATGGAGAAGACGATCGAACAATGGCAGAAGGAAGGGTGAAGGCAAATGGAGGAGGGAGGAAGAGCGTGCGATAGCAGTTCCAAATCGAGAGGGAAAGGCGAAGAGTCGGTGGACGGTTGCCACGGTACATGAAGAGGCGCCCCGGCCTACATAGACGTCTGTTCATAAATTGCACAAAAGGACTCGCCGTTGTCTCACTGACATGTGGGAACGGGACCACATGTCAACGAAGAGGCTAGTGGAGAGCGGATGGTTGCCATAGAGGTCACACACTGATGACAAGGCCGTCCTATACAACCCTAGCGCCCGCGCGGGATGGCTTCCGTCCCCCACACGAGCGAAGCCACTTACCACCCCATATGGTTGGTCCGCCGCGGTGCTAGGCCAACTCCAGCGCGTGCAGCTCGAACGCGCGCTCGCTCAGCTCCCTTTCCCTCGACGCCCCGGAGCTACCCAACCACGACTACGTGTTTTGCGCACCCGGCGGCCGGATTTGGAGCGGATCCGGTCGGGCTTGAGCTCGCCCGGCTGTGGGAGGCCGCGCCGCGCCATGGAATGGCCGGCACCAGGCCGGAAGGCCCCGGCAAGGCTGCAAGGCCACATGTAGGTACTGACTCCTCTAGCCGCTCGGATCTACACCGTTGACGGTCCACCGGCAGATACATGAACGGCGGTCGGCCAGGCTCGGTGCTGGCCCAAAAGCTCGTCGACGCACTGTTGCCACTCATTATGTGCGATGACTGCCCAAAGAAGGTCTTGCGCCGCGTGTCTACAACGCCGGAACATCTCGGATGGGTGTTCATCAAGTGCTCAACCAATGGGGTATGTGCTACTTTAGCTTCAATTGTGCTCTCGGATTAGACTAGTTGTGCTAACTTAAAATTTTATCGTGTAGAATGGATGCAAGTTTTGGTATTGGGAAGAAGAGTACATCAATATATTGATAGAGCGCAATTTAGTAGATGTTCTAGCACTTTTAGCTAGCATAGATGCTAGAGATGAGACTAGTGCACTTGTTGATAGAATAGAGGCTAGACAGGAGACTAGATGCGAGGAAGCAACGTCTACTTCTTTACACTCGAAGAAGAAAGAAGCACGCAAGATCGAGCCTCCGCAGATCAACAATGAATGCATCAAGAAGGCACTAATCCAACCTACAAGAGCAGTTATGGAAGTTGGATATCTTCTAAAATGTATTCTCGTGGTTCTTGTTTTCTTTGGTCTTGCTTTTCTAGTCAAATTTTGGTGATGTATTTCCATGTACCAAAAATCAATGATGAAAAAAAGATATGTGTTTGCAAAGAAAAATGTACGCGGCTGGGATGCATCCGCGCGTTGGGCGCACAGCCACCGCATCCGAGAAATGGCCCGGACACGACCCCATTACCCTACCCAAACGGACAGAATCTGGGCAAAACGGAGGTCCGTTTGGGGTCGTGCGTTGGAGTTGGCCTTACAAGTGGGACCACAGTTGAGGAAACCGACTATCGGCAAACCCCCACCTCGCCTGCCGAGCGATGGCTGAGTTAGAGAAACAACGAGTTTGAAGAGATAGTTGTAGCACGGACTCCAAGAAATATGGTGTCAGATGGAAGTCGTGCTGGTGGCGTGTGCCATACTCCTGGACGTGTATGCTTGTTCTGGCCCATGCCACCCTACTATATAGTAGTATCGAGGATTCGAGGTGCTGGTTACGTATAGCGAACACATTAACATATGGCCCACCTCACACTGTGGCCAAATTTCCTGGAGTCTGTGCTAGGTTAAAAAGTGTTTGTTGTGAGGGTGGGTGGCTGGTCTCAAGTTTAAAACTTCCTGTATTACGTATACGTAGACGTAGAGACAGTGCAGCAGTTTTGAAAGTTTGAACCCAAACATCAGAATATATGCAATTTCTACTGGACTCATCTGAGGACCTAGGATGATGGGATTCTCAACTACAGTAAAAACACCCGCCCGATGCGCGAAGCATGTGAAGCTAGTACACATAGTAGTACTATTGTTGATTGGCCTCATTCGATAACCTGTTGCAATGAACGTACAATTATGTATTCGAAAAAAATTGTCTCGTCGCAGCACCCACTTAGAGAAGCGACTCGAAATCCATTCATAAATTTAGTAAGTTTATCACAGGCATATCATTTTATTACATACAACAGGTCATCAACCCACAACGACAACGAGGATACATTATAAATACTAAAGTTTTCATCACACAACAAATAACAAGCAATGAAATGAACTTCAGCTCAACCACTCGCCGGTGTTGGAAACGCTTGCTTTGAACCAGAAGTGATTCTCTGGGAAGGGGCAGCCACTGTCAATCTCGAGACCAACGCAGGATTGATCATCCAGGCTGAAGCGACCTATGTCAGGACGCATATTGTGATAGCAACTGTAGGGAACCATAGCAATGTCTGAGGTATAGATACAATTGCTTCTCATAAATGGTAGTAACATTGTGTCAACAGCAGCTGGATCGCCTTTCACCATGATTGGATAGTTTTGTCCAAGGAAGAGCGAGTTTCCTCCAAGAGTATCAATACTAAACCAGGGAGAAGGTGTTGGTGCTAGCACAGTAGTATCCATCCTGAATACCCTGCAACGGATGTTGGAATCAGTCCGGAGAGTGCGACCATGGGAGGCAACACCTGCTTCCTTAGTAACATCAACGGTGCCCTGTATACAGACAAGAAGAGGTGATCCATCGGAATAAGTTGCCAGGCGCCACTGAGTATATGGGTCCTCATGCTCATGATCATCATCATCATCATCTCCCCCTTGGTTATAAATTTTTTCAAGTATAGGTGGTGGAATGTTCACAGGACCTTGGAAACACAAGAAGGTTAATTAGTAAAGGGAAACTAGCTAACCCGCATGCATGTGGATGAAACAATTATAATTATGGTGAAAGACAAACGTACCGAAAGCATAAGGATTCCATGCAAAAACAGTGCCATGAGTGGTGGCAGCAAACACAAGACCCTCGTATTGTATTGCATCACAATACTCATCATTCATGTATAGAAATTGATTTTTGAGCAATATCCATCGAGGCATGGAAGTAAGGACGGCAACAAGCTTGTCGAAGATAGCAACAACTTCATAGTTCGTGTAATCCCAAGAGCGGTCAGGAACTCGACAAATTGCTATCTTCCGTAGACGACAGTCACCATGATTGTAGTTGAACATATGTAGAATACCGGTGTGCTCAACCTCTGGCCAGTCTGAAATTTTTGGAAGTGGAACCCGGTGACGAGTGTACACATTCACAAGTTCCCACTCGTAGTTGTACCCAATATAAACAACCCAATCTCCATTTGCGCCTGCCCAAGCCTTACCCTCAAGCGATGGCATCTTAACATCACACGTATCATTATCAAGCGACATCAACTTGCACAAGGCGAGGCCTTCGTCGTCCACGCGCCAGTGAGCAGGGTCACGGTAAAGAAGATAGGGGAGATCAAACTGCTCCTGGACCCTTGGGTTCCTTGTAATGATGTTATTAGTTGAGTCGAGAATGGTCTTGAACGAACATACCATGCTAGCCGAGGTGATGAAGTCGCACCGATCAATGAGTTCCTCCACCACATCATCATTCAGATCGGGGCAAGAATAACGGGGTCGTTTCCGGCCTGTTCCCTCCATGGAGAAGACGATCGAACAATGGCAAAAGGAAGGGTGAAGGCAAATGGAGGAGGTAGGAAGAGCATGCGACAAAAGTACCAAATCGAAAGGGAAAGGCGAAGAGTCGGTGGACGGTTGCCACGGTACATGAAGAGGCGCCCCGGCCTACATAGACGTCCGTTCAGAAATTGTACAAAAGGACCCGCCGTCGTCTCACTGACATGTGGGAACGGGACCACATGTCAACGAAACATGGTGTGTAATTTCTCGTGCAAAATGCGATCTGGCTGTGTTGGCCCGAGGTGCCGCATTAGTTATCGACCTTTATTTTTTTAATGGCGTGCCGTTCAGTTTTGAAGCAAGACTAACTGGTATTGTATACAAAGAAAATATAAACTACTCTACCACTACTCCACCTCTAGTACTAGTAGTATAAAAAAGATATATAGGCTGGAGCTTCAGCGCTTTCTTGCTAAGGGCTGCCCACTTGCTTCTCACACTATCACCCTCTCTCCCGATCTAAAAAAGATGGCCTCTCTCTCCCTCCTCACCGGTGGTCACAGATCCGTCGAGGAAGAAAAGGACGTGCAGCCTTATTAAGGTCTTTGAAATCAACACATAGGCGCCAGGATTTATCCTTCTTTGGTACCATCACCAGATTTGCTAGCCAGCCCGGATGTTTTATATCTCTGATGAATCCGGCTTCCAGAAGTTTGGCTAGCTCCTCTCCCATGGCCTGTCTCTTGGGTTCGGAAAAGCGCCGAAGAGCCTGTTTGACTGGCTTGAATCCTTTTAGGGTATTTAGGCTGTGCTCGGCCAGCCTTCGTGGGATTCCTGGCATGTCTAAAGGGTGCCAGGCAAAAATGTCCCGCTTTTCTCGAGAAATTCTCGTAGTCTGGCGTCTACATCGGGGTTTAATTGTGCCCCAATGGAGGCCGCTTTTGCAGGTTCCGTTGGGTGGACTTGGAATTTGACTATTTCATCCGCTGGTTTAAAAGAGGTGGACTTGGATCTTTTATCAAGTATCACATCGTCCCTGTTCACCGTGGAGCGCATCGCAGTGAGTTCCTTGGCCGCTAGGGCTTTGGATAGTGCCTGGAGGGCTAGTGCGGCTGTCTTGTTTTCGGCGCGGAGTGCTATGTTCGGATCACTAGCAAGAGTGATGATTCTGTTAGGTCCGGGCATTTTGAGCTTCATGTACCCATAATGGGGTATAGCTTGAAAAATTGTGAATGCCTCTCGCCCTAATAAAGCGTGATATCCGCTGCTGAACGGGCCACTTGAAATGTGACCTCCTCGACTGTAATTGTCCGGCGAGCGAACACTATGTCCAGGTGTGATTTTTCCCTGTGCAGCATGCTTCCCGCTAGGGATTATTCCTCTAAAGGTTGTGCTGCTTCGCTCAATGCGGTTCCATCTATTTCCATTTTTGGAGGGTTCCTCGTAGATGAGGTTTAGTCCGCCGCCATCCATGAGTACCTTAGTAAGGCGAAAGCCGCCCACTATTGGACCGAGGACCAATGCGGCCGGTGCTCGGGCTGTTCGAATTTGGGTTCACACCGGCATTAAAGGTAATAGCCGTGTCACCCATGGATTTATTGTTGCTACTTGGTAGACTTGACAAGGTTGCGGAGTGTTCGCTTCGCATGTTATTTGATGCTGAAAGTCTCAAAGACTGTTAACACCGTCTTGGTGTTGTTGGGCTGGGATTCGAGGCTAGAAGCTCTTCGCCACTTTTGGCCACCGTAGTAGTATCCAACATGCTCAAGGCTATGAGTTGGAGTGGCGCCCTCACGCTATGAATTTTGCAGGTCGGTTTAGCCAACCCTCCAAGACGGTTCCGCACTTTAGGGGTTTTTGTTTTTGATGTTTAACCTGTGTGCTTGGTGATGATGCACCCTTTTATTTCGGACTAGGGATGTATTCGGGGCCGGATTATCCCAAAATTTACTTTCGGTTTTCCAAGCACTCTCCATCGCATAGTACTTTTGTACCATGGTCACCAAGTCAGCAAAGCATGTAATTTCGCGACGACTTTATGGCGTTTAGGATTCCCTTGTCCGTGCAATTATTGCAGAAAAGTGAGATTGCGTCTTCCTCTCGGCAGTCCTTTATCTTGTCCATAACCAGGAGGAATCTGGCCCAGTAATGATGTACTGTTTCAGCGGGCTCTTGCCGAATTCGGGATAAATCGCTAATGTTTGGGTGGGCGGGTGGAACTAGATCCGGAACCCCGTCCAATTTAAGACTCAGGGGCCGAGAAGTTTCTGAAATTGGAAGTTTGGATTTTGAATGCTATCCAATGAATCCAACCCTCCGCCTGACTTTAAGTTCAGGGCTTGATCGACATCCGTCCCTCTGCGGGAATCCGGCATGGAGGGATCGGGAATCCGGACGTAGCTAGTCCTTAAGATAGAAGAAGAATCACCATATTGCTCCTCTACCACAACAACATGATGGGTAGCCTGGGGAGAGTTGATCTCTCTCAGATCGGTTTTAGGCCCGATCTGGTCGTAGTCTGTGGCGACTCCCAGGGCGGCTATGCGATCCAAGAGCTCGTTTACGGAGGAGAGCTCGATCGGATCTAACTGCTCGACAAGTTCCGAGTTAACGTGAAGATTGGTTTCGATGACCCGAGAAGTCATCTTCGACGCGGTGGCCGAACTGGCGGCCATAAGAAAACCACCTAACCGAAGAGTCTGACCAGTGGCCAAGGCTCCTTTGGCGATAGTATCGTCTTTAAAGACGGATGAGGCATCCTTCCCGACGGCGACGGCACGTAGGAACTCTCAATGAAAGCACCAATGTCGGTGTCAAAACCGGCGGATCTCGGTAGGGGGTCCCGAACTATGCGCCTAGGCGGATGGTAACAGGAGACGAGGGACACAATGTTTTTACCTGTGTTCGGCCCTCTCGATGGAGGTAATACCCTACTCCGCTTGATTAATATTTATGATATGGGTAGTACAAGAGTAGATCTACCACGAGATCGGAGAGGCTAAACCCTAGAAGCTAGCCTATGGTATGATTGTTGTTCGTCCTCTGAGACTAAAACCCTCCGGTTTATATAGACACCGGATAGGGTTAGGGTTACACGAGTCGGTTACAATGGTAGGAGATCTACATATCCGTATCGCCAAGCTTGCCTTCCACGCCAAGGAAAGTCCCATCCGACACGAGACAAAGTCTTCAATCTTGTATCTTCATAGTCCAGAGTCCGCCAACGGTGATAGTTCGCTATCCGGACACCCCTAATCCAGACTCCTCACGTGAGCAAGGTCACGCAGATGACGACAAGGCCGCCCTCTTAGACCCTAGCGCCGCTGGATGGCCTTCTGTCCCCAAGCTCGCTGTCGAGTGTGTCTTGGAGGACGGCGACCACGAGCGAAGCCACTTCCCGCCGACCCTCGTGTGCGCTACATGTTTTCAACCATACCCTTGTTCTATTGCCCCATCTCGCCACATCGCCAGCATGTGGATCTTTTTCCATCCACCATCTTCCCAATTTGCTATCCTCTGCTCTCTTTGGTCACGCAGACGAAAAACCTTAATTTGCACTATTAAAGGAAACCCTACTTCATGCGAGATTAATCCATGTCTGGTTGAATAAGGAAAGGAAGGAGACTATACGTCCAAGAGAGTAGGTGTCGGTGTCAAACCGCGGATCTCGGTAGGGGGTCCCGAATCGTGCGCCTAGGCGGATGGTAACAGGAGACAAGGGACACGATGTTTTTACCCAGGTTCGGGCCCTTTCGATGGAGGTAAAACCCTACTCCTGCTTGATTAATATTGATGATATGGGTAGTACAAGAGTAGATCTACCACGAGATCAGAGAGGCTAAACCCTAGAAGCTAGCCTATGGTATGATTGTTGTCCGTCCTACGGACTAAAACCCTACGGTTTATATAGGCACCGAAGAGGGTTAGGGTTACACAGAGTCGGTTACAGTGGCAGGAGATCTACATATCCGTATCGCTAAGCTTGCCTTCCACGCCAAGGAAAGTCCCATCCAGACATGGGACGAAGTCTTCAATCTTGTATCTTTATAGTCCAGAGTCCGCCAAAGGTCATAGTCCGCTATCCGGACACCCCTAATCCAGACTCCTCAAGAGCCCCTAACCAGGCTTCAATGACGATTTAGTCCGGCGCCAGAGATTGTCTTCGCATTGCAAGGCGGGTTCTTCTCCAAATCCTGTACCGTTGAATAGTGTCCGGCTTCAGAAATATCGCGCCCTTGGCTTCCACGCCCAATAATGGCCATCTTCCACGTGTTGAACGAATGCGAAAAGCCAGGGTATTTTTACATTTACCCCTAGCTGCGCAAATGAGTTGCCTATATAAGAGACGAGGATCTAGATCCGAATCACACCATCTTCCCTTCATGAAGCTTTCATCGGAGCGCATCTCGATGTAATCCATTCCATCATGGACGATCGACGCTGCCTCCTTCTCGCCTCCCAGTCCTCACTGAGATTGGGAGAGATGTCCGTCCCAAGACAAATGAGCTAGTGACGCTCCAAACCAAGGGATTTCTTCCCCCAGCCTTCATGGTTCCGGTTCGAGCCGGACTCGCCACCTATAAGGGCGGAAAACAAGCGGAGAGCATCCCCAGTCCCTCCCAAGGAGAGCGGGTATGCCTTGTCCCTTATTTGACAAGAGGGCTCAGATTTCCAATTCTTTCGTTTCTCCGGGGGCTCCTGGAGTTCTACGGCCTCCAGTTGCACAACCTTACGCCTGCCTCCATTCTGCATATTGCGGGCTTCGTGGCCCTTTGCGAGCTGTTTTTGGGCATCGAGGCTCATTTGGCGCTGTGGAAGAGGTTTTTCCGCCTGCACTTCGTTCTCGTGGAGGGGTCGATATATCAAGTGGGCGGAGACGAACTATGGCGATCGCCGGACCGGATATCTATCCGAACCCCGAAGAAGGCGTCCAAGACCGGCCTTCGAATGGTTTTATATAGAAGATGTCCCCGCCGGACCCTATTCGGATCGGCCTCCGGAGTTCAAGAATGCTCCTTTGAAGAAACACCTAAGTCAAGCGCCCACGGAGCCCTCGTGAGGGAAAATGACAGGACGCCCTTTACCGATGAGCCAATAAGGTTGTTGGCTCATTCTCGACTGACCATGATCGGGTCATGGCCACATGCATTATGCGGGGTGCAGCCGCCCAAGATAGAGGCCCCCATGTGGGATTTCAACAGGAGGATGATGCCACCCGCCATGGCCAGAGGCCGGATCGGTCGCCGATCCGATGAAGACCTTGTCCGCATTGTACAAGGGAGAAGAGGAGGAATTTCTTCGCGTCAATCCACGGACGGATTTTCTATGAACAATCCTCCAAGCCGGGTAAGCGGACATTTCTTTTGCACATCCGATCCATATTCCCATAGTCAAGTATCTCATTTTGTGATTTCGACGCAGAACCGCGACAGCCGTAAGGATATAAACAGCCTGCCTCCACAACCCAAGATCCGAACGGTTCCTCGATCCGCCTCCCAAGAGGATCCGGACATATCGGTGGAGCCGATCGATGGGGTATTTCACCAATCGAGCATTGATAATGCCATGGTTGCCATTACGGCCGATTACCCCGAATACTTCCAAATTTCACAGTAATCGAGACCAAGCCCCAATACTTTGAGATCCGTGCTTATTTTTTATCACCGTATACCAACGGTGTTTTGCAGGGGGAGCCCTTGAGGCGGAAGGCCGAGCCTGCGGCGGCTAGCCAACAAGGGGCAGCACGGCCCAGCAGGCTAAAAAGAAGTGCGGTCCGGATTGAAACACCGGCGCAACGGTATGGCGTGTCACCTTATTCCTAGGTTTTATTACGGAAGGCATACTGACGCTCGTGCTCTCTTCAGGAAAAGGAGCGCTCGCCGGACTATATCCGGAGGGGTTGCCAATCGAGCCTCCGCCAGCCAGGCCCAGAAGCGGAGGCGAACACGAGGCGTGCGTTAGATGCTCCTCCGACAGAGGATGCCGACATATTGTCCGCCACCAACTCCGAGGTGGAGAGTGCCATGAATCACAGGCGCCGCCGGACAATTCTTCATGACACATGTTTCTCCCAAGAGGCATTGAACGCCTTCAATTGGGAGATGCGACTCCGTGCCGCCAAGATGGTCTAGCCAGAGCCACGGAGCAAGATGTAAAAGACATGCAGTGAGGAAATTTAATAGCTTATATATGCAAGTAGCCCCGAGACTTGAAATAGTTAGAATAACTGATTTAAGGATTATTTATTGTGCAGATCTACGTAAAAGAATACCCAACTGTCCCCAGAGCTTGAAGAGTGCAAAGCCCAACTTGAGGCCGCACAAGCCGCGGCAGGGGAAGCCAAAGAGACCCCTCCGTAATATACGCTTAAAAGATAAGTATGTTGTGAAGTGCGGCGTGTGCATAAATCGACAATAACATTGCGAGATGGCGCCGGGTAGATCCGCACAAGCAACAACTCTTGCGCCGTTAAAGGTCAGCGAGAATGTGCCGACGAGGGTGAGGCAGGAGAAAAATAATTCCAAGATGCCAACACCCACTGGGTGAGGAACTAAAAGATGTTCGTGCTCAAATTGTCCGACTCCGAGTAAGGAGAATGGGCGGCTTTGACGCTGCATTTTTAGTAAGTGCTTAAACGAACTTTGAAAAAATAGTTCGGCGAGGAAGTCGACTAACGAGTTATGTCTCAGAGGTATGCTCACAGTGTCGCCCTGCAGAGAAATGCCCGGTTCTACGGTAACCTTCTTCCCGAAGTTTATAATTGCACGAACGAAGTTCGGCAGGTGATGAAAGGCGCCGCCAGGCCTTGTGGCCATCTCTGCCTCCCCGCTCAAGGCCTTGGGGAGCTTGCAGAGAGGCTCCAGGAGCGCGGCAGCGCTCCGATTATGGAAGATATCGGCTGCCGTCAAGGCGCCAGGAGGCTCGGGCCATGGTGAAGACGCTGTACACGGCGGCTGACCAAACCATTAGGCGAGGTCGGACTGTGGGGCCCGATGGGAAGGAGATCCTCGTGAGCTTAGTGTATGGCCGTAGATTTGGCCGCAAGTATTCCCAGCAGGATCAGAACTAGACAGCCTGTTAGATGGCATTGAAGAGGAATGCAATCACCAAATTGACTATGTAATTTAAGGTGACATGTAAAATGCCTTCCGCCGGATTGTAGATCGCTTGTCATAGCGGACCTTTTCGCTTCAACCTCGGGACCCAGAGTCTGAGTGTGTCCAATACCTCGCGTTATATAAAAATCGGGCATGCGTGGAGACCGCATTTAGGGGTCATTAGTGCTTTATCGCATAAGTGCCCAACTAGTTATGTTATATTACATGGTTAGTAAGAAACATCTTCCGTGGATAATAGTTCCGTTAGGTGTTCCTTTCTCGAGGCATGCCCTAAAGTGCATGTCCTGACTGCAAAAAGCGTAAAAACATCCGGGGCAGATAAATAAATAGGTAAGAAATCTTCTTTTTAGTTCACCGACCGAATATTCTCTTAAGAACGCTTAGCTTTCGCTTCACCCACCGAGGTACACATCCGGCTGACCCGGCAAGAATAATCGCAGAGGTGCTCCTTTACCATCTAGCCGAACAATCGGGAACATAGGGTAAGCACAGAGCCAGCAACCCAGCTTGGCCAAAACTTAAGTCATATCGATGCATATAATGGTGAATAAAAGGTACATGCGGAAGTGTGACACATGTATTGGGCATGAAGCCCTTATAAATAAGCTTCGTGAAAGAAGCCCCAGTACAATAGCGGGATAGCGCGTCAAG
The DNA here is from genome assembly GCA_021605205.1 of Aegilops longissima. NCBI lineage: Eukaryota > Viridiplantae > Streptophyta > Magnoliopsida > Poales > Poaceae > Aegilops > Aegilops longissima. Next base: position 597,988,585 of record CM038682.1, on the reverse strand, counting down.
TGTAACAATGCGCCGACGAGCCTTCAAAGGCTAGAAAAAGGAGGGAGAAGGAGAAAATAGAAGACATCTAAAGTGTAAAATATGGACAGAGGAAGGAGACTAACTCGTAATCCAGCGCTAGGCGAGAATCTTCGGAGACGGGCTGCGCTCCATGGGTTTGGCTCGAGTCGCTTATCCGATGCATCTCGCAGACGGTACGCTCCACCGGTCGACTTGGTCGATGATAAAGGGACCTTCCCATTTGGGCTTGAGTTTGTCCTTTTCTTGTCCGGCAGCGAGAACTAGCTCGCCAACATTGTAAGTTTTGGCCCGCATTTCTCGCTTTGATATCTTCGAGCCTCGCTGTTGATAGAATGCGGAACGGGCTTTTGCTACGCCATGCTCATCCTCCAAGGCGTCTAAACTGTCCCGCCGATCGAGCTCGGCTTCTCTTTCTTCATATGCGCACGCCGAGGTGAGTCATGAATTATGTCGCAGGCGAACTGCCTCTGCGCCAGATACCATAAAGAATGGTGTGAATCCGGTCGCAGCGATTTGGAGTGGTCCGCAGCCCCGTAGTACGGAGTCGAGCTCCTCTACCCAAAGGCATGTTAGATTCCTTGAGGGACCGCACTAATCTGGGTTTGATGCCGCTCATAATTAGACCATTTGCTTGCTCGACTTGACCATTAGTTTGAGGGTGATAGACTGAAGCGTAGTCAAGCTTGATGCCCATGTTTTTGCACCAGAGTTTGTCCTCGTCGGCCGAAAGTTCGTGGCTGTTATCGATGATGATGCTGTGGGGACACCGAACGTGTATGACCCCGATATGAAGTCTATCACCGTCCGGATTCAGCCGCCTTAACAGCCTTGGCCTCTATCCATTTGGTGAATTTATCCACCATGACCAGTAGGTATTTTTGCTTGTGGGTTCCCCCTTTAAGGGGTCCAACCATGTCAAGCCCCGAGATCGCGAAGGGCCAGGTGATGGGTATAGTTTTGAGGGCGGTGGGTGGCATGTGGCTTTGATTAGCAAAGAGCTGGCATCCGACGCATTGTTGGACTAAGTCCTGAGCATCTGTCCGGGCCGTCAGCCAATAAAATCATGTACGGAAGGCCTTTCCTACAAGGGCCCGGGCTGCGGCGTGGTGCCCGCCGAGTCCGGCATGAATTTCAGCCAGAAGATTCCGCCCTTCCTCTTCGGAGATACACCTTTGAAGGACTCCGGTTGTGCTTTTATTATAAAGCTCTCCCTCATGGACCTTATAGGCTTTAGATCGCCGCACTATGCAGCAGGCCTCGTTTTTGTCCTCGGGAAGTTCATGCCTGGTTAGGTAGGCTAGGAGTGGTTCTGTCGACGGGGCAATGGCTGCCATTATTATGTGGGCTGAGGGTGTTATTTCGTTGGCAGAACCACCAACTGTGTCAGAATGTTCGGTGTGGGGCAGTGCGGTTCGGTCCGGGTTGTTATTTCTACACTCTCCCTCCCATAATACGGATGGCTTGAACAACCTCTCTAGGAAGATGTTGGGGGGACGGCATCGCGCTTTGCGCCGATGCGCGCCAACACGCCCGCTGCCTCGGTTGTTATCCGTATTATATGGTGAAATTCAAGCCCTCAAACCGAGCTGGCATTTTTAGGACGACATTGAGATAAGCTGCCATTTTCGGATCCTTGGCATCAAAGTCTCAATTTATTTGGGATATCGTGAGGTTCAATCCTCGCGCACCTCTAGGCGTTGAATGCCCATGGAGACCGCCATCCGGAGACCATGTAGAAGGGCCTCGATTCGCCGCGTTGTTGGAGTCCGTATACATTATCTCGAGTACGATTGAATCAGTATCTCCGGTTGGGGACGCCGAACGACGCCAGCTCCCGTGCCAGCCAACATTTTGGAGACGCGAAGCGCATTATCCAGTTGAATATGCGCCGCATTTTTAGGGAGTTCGCCGTCCATTCGCAACGAAGTCGGCCAAAACTTGCGATTTAATAGCTCGCCGTGGCTTATAGGTTATGTCGAACGGAGGAGCTCAATGGCCCATTTGGCAATCCGCCCGTCGCGTCGCGGTTGTGTATAATGTCGTTAAGAGGTACTTCGAGGCTACAAGTATCGAACACTCTTGAAAGTAGTGTCGCAGCTTCCGGATGCCATAAACACCGCCAGACGCTATCTTTTGATAATGCGGTACCGTGACTTGCATGGAGTTAGGACAAGGGACACGTAGTAAACTGGTTTTTGAAGGGGAACTTGTGTCCGTCCGCTTCGCTCGACAACGAGCACCGCGCTTACAACTTGATGAGTTGCCGCGATATATAATTGCATTGGTTCGCCCATGTTGGGCGCGCCAGACCGGGTTTGTTGCCAATATGGCTTTTATTTCTTCGAGTCCGGCCGTGGCGGCATCCGCCCACCAAGTGTTCGGTGCGGCCGAGGAGGCAATAAAGGGTAATGCCTTTTCTCCCAAACGGAGATAAAGCGGCTTAGAGCCGCCACGCATCCAGCTAATTTTTGTATTTGTTTGAGGTCTTTGGGATATCCAATTGTGGCGAGCTCGGATCTTGGCTGGGTTTGCTTCTATTCCTCTACCGGATACAATGAAGCCCAAGAGCTTTCCGCTGGTAATTCAAAACGCATTTTCCGGGTTGAGCTTGATGTCATATGTTCGGAGATTATCGAATGTGAGCCTCAAGTCGCCTACTAGAGTTTCGACATGCTTGCTTTTGACGACCACATCGCCTACGTATGCCTCCACCGCTTTTGCCGATCTGGTTTGCCGACATGTCCGAATCATGCGCTGATATGTTGCGCGGCGCTTTTGAGCACGAAGGGCATTGTGTTGAAGCGAAATGGGCCGATGGAGGATGAATGCCGCTGCGGCTTGGTCGCTCGCCATCTTAATTTGGTGGTAGCCGGAGTATGCGCCGAGGAAGCACAATGAATCGTGCTCTGCGGTAGTGTCGATAATTTGATCGATGCGGGGAGGGGAAGGGATCCTTTGGGCAAGCCTTGTTGAGGTCCTTGAAATCGACACATAGGCGCCGTGATTTGTCCTTCTTGGTACCATCACTAGGTTTGCTAGCCATCCGATGTTTTATATCTCCGATGAATCCGCCTCCAATAGTTTGGCTAGCTCCTCTCCCATGGCCTGTCTCTTGGGTTCGGAGAAACGCCAAGAGCCTGCTTGACTGCTTGAACTTTTAGGTGTTTAGGCTGTGCTCGCCAGCCGGCGTGGGATTCCCGGCATGTCTGAAGGGTGCCGTGCAAAATGTCCCAATTTTCGCAGAGGAATTCTCTTAGTGCGGCGCTACATCAGATTTAATTGTGCCCCGATGGAGTCCGTTTTTGTAGGGTCCATTGGATGGACTTGGAATTTGACTATTTCGTCCGCCGCTTTAAAGGAGGTGGACTTGGATCTCTTATCGAGTATCACATCGTCCCTATTCATCGTGGAGCGCAGCAAGTTGAGTTCCTCGGCCGCTGTGGCTTTGGATAGTGCCTCAAGGGCCAAGTCGGCTGTCTTATTTTCGGCGGAGTGCTATGTCCGGTCACTAGCAAGAGTGATGATTCCGCTGGGCCCGGCATTTTGAGCTTCATGTACCCGTAATGGGGTATAGCTTGAAAATTGTGAATGCCTCTCGCCCTAATAGAGCGTGGTATCCGCTTGCTGAACGGGCCGCTTGGAACGTGACCTCCAAGGACCTGTAATTATCCGGCGTGTTTAACACCACATCCAAAGGTGATAGTTCCCAGACAACATGCTTCCCGATCGGGATTATTCCTCTAAAGGTTGTGCTGCTTTGCTCAATGCGGCTCCACTATTTCCATTTTTCGGAGGGTTTCTCAGAATGAGGTTCAATCACGCCGCCGCCCATGAGTACCTTGGTAAGGCGAAAGTCGCCCACTATCGGACCGAGGACCAATGCGGCCGGTGCTCGGGCTGTTCGAATTTAGGTTCGCCACGGCATTAAAGGTAATAGCCGTGTTACCCATGGGTTTATTGTTGCTACTTGGTAGACTTCGCAAGGCTACGGAGTGCTCAAGCTCACAGATTATTTGATGCGAAAGTCTCGAAGACTGTTAATACTGTATTGGTATCCCTGGGCTGGTGCTCTAGAGCTAGAAGCTCTTCGCCACTTTTGGCCACCTGCCGTAGTATCCAACATGCTCTAAGGCTCTGAGTTGGAGTGGCACCCTCTGTACTATGAATTTTACAGGGTCCATTGAGCCATCCCTCCAGTACGGTTCCATGCCCTATAGACTCTGTTGGAAAAGGCAGTGCCTAGGAGGCGCTTAAGCACGCCTAGGCGCTAGGCAATGGCCAATCGCCTCGCCTAGGGCATAAGCAGAAGTCTAGGCAGAGCAAGTAAGAAATTGTCTACCCAAGCGAGAAATCATTCCATATTGCACTGATATGCCAAAAGGGCCATATTATAATCATAGTAGCTGGTAGTTAACATACTTATATGCCCTGAATTAATAAAATACACATCTAATAACCACATATACACCCTGATAGTAAAAATCATATTACCGCCTAGGCTGAACCTAGGGCGCTTAAGCACCGCCTAGGCACTAGGCGAAGGCCAACCGCCTCGCCTACGCCTACCGCTTTTTCCAACCTTGCCTATAGAGGGTTTTTGCTTTTTGGTATTTAACCTAGGTGCCTGGCGATGATGCACCCTTTATTTTGACCGGGTTGTATTCAAGGCCGGATTGTCCCAAAATCTTGCTTCGGTTTTCCAGGCGCTTTCCATCGCACAATACTTTCGTACTATGGACGCCAAGTCGGAAAATCGTGTAATGTCACAGCAACTTATAGCGTTGAGGATCCCGTTGTCCGTGCAATTATTGCAGAAGAATGAGATTGCGTCCTCCTCACGGCAGTCCTTTATCCTGTCCATAACCAGGAGGAATCTGGCCCAAGAATGGTGTACTGCTTCGTGGGCTCTTGCCGAATTTGAGATAGGTCGCTATGTTTGGGTGGGCGGTGGAATTAAATCCGAACCTCGCCTCGATCTCGAGACTTAAGGGCCAAGGAGCTCCGAACTTGGAAGCTTGGATTCTTGGATGTTGTCCAATGAATCTAGCCCACGCCTCGACTTTAGGTTCGTGGCTTGAGGACGCCCTCTCCTCCGCTGGAATCCGCATGGAGGGATCGGGAATCCGGACGTAGCTAGTCCTTAGATAGAAGGAGGGTCGCCGATTGTTCCTCTACCACAACAACATGGTGGGTAACCCGGGAGAGTTAATCTCCCTCGATCGGGTTTAGGCCCAATCTGATCATAGTCTCAGAGCGACTCCTGGCGGCGATGCGATCCAAGAGCTCGCTTAAGGAAGAGAGCTCCATCGATCTAACTGCTCGGCGAAGTTCCGAAGTTAACGGAAGATTGCTTTCGGCGACCCGAGAAGTCATCGCCGGTAGCGGCAAATTAACAAAGCGGTCATAAGAAAACCGCTTAGCCGGAGAGTTTGGCCGACAACCAAAGCTTTTTAGCAACAAAGGCTGCCTTTAAAGACGGATGAGGCATCCTTCGACGGTGACAACACGGAGGAACTCTCAATGAAAGCACCAATGTCGATGTCAAAACCGCCGATCTCGGTAGGGGTCCCGAATCTGTGCCTAGGCGGATGGTAACAGGAGACAAGGGACACGATGTTTTTACCTGTGTTCGGGCCCTCTCGATGGAGGTAAACCCTACTCCTGCTTGATTAATATTGATGATATGGGTAGTACAAGAGTAGATCTACCACGAGATCGAGAGGCTAAACCCTAGAAGCTAGCCTATGGTATGATTGTTGTCCGTCCCACGGACTAAAACCCTCCGGTTTATATAGGCACCAAGAGGGTTAGGGTTACACAGAGTCGGTTACAATGGTAGGAGATCTACATATCCAGACGCCAAGCTTGCCTTCCACGCCAAGAAAAGTCCCATCCGGACACGGGACGAAGTCTTCAATCTTGTATCCTCATAGTCCAGGAGTCTGGCCAAAGGTCATAGTCCGGCTATCCGGACACCCCCTAATCCAGGACTCCCTCAGTAGGCATCGAACCCACATCTAGGTTGAAAAGGGGAAAATCAGTAGCTAAGGAACGAGTCTCGTGTCTCTTGGTTGAAGAAGGGCAGAAAGGCATGACAACGCAATAGAGAATGACCAAGTCGATCGGTTTGTTGTCCTCACATAGGAAAAAGGTGGCTAAAGAGAACAAAAATGGGACATAATCCACATATGTTGCCTGGATATTTGTTGCTCTGGGCAACCATACCTCCCTCACCACTCTATGCGTCCATGGAGGTACATCGTACTGGTGCACTCACTGTACGAATGGGCCTCCCATGCTTTTATTGCCACTTTTTTGCTTTTAGTATAACGCCAGCGATCAAGTCAAGCAATGCTACTGCTAAAGTGATGCCACATTTAACTAATGCCACACTCAGTCTAATGCCACTGATAAATTTAAGCAATGTCATTTAATGTCACTTGATTATTTCAGCGTTAGTTGTTGATTGTGGATGTATTAAAGATTTTTCATCTAAGGCATTCTAATGTTGTTGCACAGCCAATATACCAACGGTGAATCTTGTTACTACCTTCAGATTTTTGCACTATTAATGCTTATAGATTACATACCTCACTTTCATGAGATAAGTCATTTTTTTGTATAGTGTCAAGAGGAAAGGTCAAGAGTGGACACCTCCCCCTCCGTCTGTTCTCTTGATTCGTTCGATCAAGTTTTTATGTTTGACCGATTATCAAGATTGGGATAGCAATTTTTAGGTCCCCTCGAGTTCGAAATGATATTTACCTTGAAGGTACATGGTTTGGAATTTTTTTATACGGTCATTAGTTAATAAAGCTAGTTACCTTCAGACTTTTGTATTTGGTTTAATGCTCTTGCACAGCTAGTATACCAATGCTGAAACTTGTTACCTTTACATTTTGTATTGTTAATTCTTATAGAAATCTTAAAGTGCTAGAGCTTATGGAAATCTGTTCAGTAAAACCATTGTACTGTACCCTGTAATAAAGTAACTACTCTACTGTTGCACTAGCCACTGGATTAGTGTATATTTGTACTATTCGAATGGTGTGGCATTAGCGTATGGACATATATAAAGTGTGCCAATCTTTTCTAGATATGTGCTCAAGAAAGCTACTACCTGTTTTTCTAAATACTAGACGTTTGGGTACTTTAAATTGGACTACGAAAATGTCTTATATTAAGGAACAGAGGGTGTAGAGTTCACTCAAGTTATCTCGGTAAGGCTAGTCAAACCTTTGTTAAAATTAATGTTCATTATGTTATCGGAGGAGGTCTCTATGTTTGTCTCTAATGCATGTCGACTACATAACTGACATCACGATGTAATGTTAAGTCATTTCCTTTTGTACAATGTCACTGAATTGTCAAGGCGGTGATGGCATTTTATTTTAGTTGAACTGCACAAAATATGCTGAAAAGAAGAGGAAAGGTCAGGAATGGCTCAATTTTTTAGAAAAAACTATGTATGCCTTCCTGACATCAGCTGATGTTGCCTTATTTATTCCTTCAAACAGGTGGTTAGAAACAGTCTTGCTACCTTTTCTCATTAAGAAATTGGAATGCTTATATTTGTGAGTCTATGCTTCAACTAGTGCCACTTTTATAGTAATCACACTTTCAATATCTATGCAAACAGGGATGCTCGATTTTAGTGCAACTCGCACAAAAAGTCCAAATGGTTCAACATTAGAGCATGTTTTCTTCCAAACCTTTATATCCAATTGGTGGCACTATGAGCTGTTCATTACGAAGGTACATGGTTTGCTACTATCTTGCTACTCTTTTTGTACTATCATTAGATAGTAATACTAGTGGTTTGCATGTGAATTTATTGGCAGGGTGGACCTACATTGGAGGTGCAGGACATGATTCAATGATTGGATGCTCAATTTCGGTTGTATCAATTTCACCTCTCCATCACTGCGAACATGGATATCCTTGGTCTGATTAAGAATAGGCGCTATATTTCTGCTCGAGCCAAGAAATCAATTCAAGATGAAATTGTCCAGGCAAAACATGATCAGTATCAAATTGTCCAAAGGTAAAACATGACAGATGCTAAGCGGAAGAGATGTGTTTAAACCGAAAATACAAGGTGGGGTATATGTTTACTAGCTGCTTGATATTTGTGCGACAGAGATGTCGCCTGCTGTTGGCAAAAACAAAAAAGTGACCACAATTTTGGTTGAACTGCACAAGAGAATAGTATAGTCACTGCATGCAGTGCCATTTGAAAATAGACATAGAAAGATTGGATAGTCACTTCATGGACTGCAGAAAAGTTGTACTGTACTATTTATTGGCCAACACTAGGTGCTTCATTGCTTTGGTCTGATTATACAATGGGCATCATTTTTCCTAATTTAAAGTTTGTATTCCGAAAATAGTCTTGCCGTGTGATCGAGAGAAGACTAAATCATATTGCATTGGATGTTCCTCCATCATGTGTGGTTCATTCTCATGGTTCCAGCTGTTGGTGAAACCAATTATGTTTGCAAGAGGAATTGTAGACTTCACAAACAAATTTGTGTTTCACTCTATACTGAATGTTGGCCAAGAGAATCATCCATGTTAGTAGGAAGAACAGATGTTTTTTCTAGATCTTTGCTTTTGGAGCAACATATTTGTATATGATCTGTGAATCATTGAGATGCATTAACATGTTGATATTATGTATGGGAATCGTACTAGTTGGTTTTGAATTTGGGCTACTAATGTGAACATATTACAATGCCAGGCCTGTGAGTCTCGTGTGAACATTTCTGAAGAAACTGCCAGTAAAATCGCTCGCAAATGCCTTATCTCCCAAATAACGCTCATCACCTAATGCGATCATTACACGTACACCATCCGACCTACTCGATCCTACACATACACTATCCGACCTACTCGATCCTACACGGATAAATAGCGGATCACGCACGTACTACCTCCTTTCCGGTTTGCAGGGTTCAATTCAAAAAATGACCTACTCGATCCTACACGAATAAATAGCGGATCACGCACATACTACCTCCTTTCCGGTTTGCAGGGCTTAATTCAAAAATCTAACCAACCAAGGTAGATGATGAGTGGTGGAATCATTTTTGACAAGGAGGGAGTACCTCATTTGGATGATTCGAGTGCACTCGTTTGACCGTCATGCCGGCGTGCGACCCAGCACGGACGGGACGCACCACTGACGGGACGGGACATGCATTGAATTCTGATGACCGCGATGACCGTCGCGTTTCCCGCGACATGCTAGTTCGCCTACCTTCCACCTATAATTGCTGTTTTCCGGCCTTCTCCAGTGGCACCATCACCCAACTCGCCCTATCCTCATAAGCCCCCACTGCCCCGACGTCGCTCGCCACTTATCCTCGCTCTCGCCACGTCCGCCATGCCCCTGCCCATCCGCGATAGGCGACGCCGGAAGCGCTCACCGCCGGAACTAGTGTTCGGTTTTTCACCGGAAGGAAGACGGAGGGAGGAGGCATTCTATCGATCTTTAGATGGCAATGCGGAGGTCGAGGACTTGTTGGAGCGCGACCGCCTGGCGGAGGAGCAGCATATCACCGATTTGCGCCGCCAGCGGGGCATGGAGCAGCAGCGCACCACCGCTTTGAGTCGCGAGCAGAGCGCCCGCGACTGGGCTGACTACATGGAGGCCGGCGCCCAGCAAATAGCCCTAGAGGCTGTCGGGCACGCACGCATGCGCGACGCCGAATTTTACTACCAGCTCGTCAAGTGGGTTTCCCGCTTAGAAGCCGAAGCTTCGATGGACCATGCCGGCATGGAACGGGCCAACGCGCGCGAGCAACGTGCCCTATCGCACCTCCGGCAAGTCTGAGGCGAGGAGGAGGACGTCGGTGCCGGCATTTAGCGTGTACCGCAGATGGTGGCCGACATCGTCTAGTTAGCTAAGAGTATGTTAGTACTTGTACACTACTAGAGTATTAGTGGGAGTAGATAGTTAACTTGGCTATGATGGTTGTCAACGTGGAAGTTCAGTACTCTATATCTGGACAAGACCTGTTACTCTGCTCTGAATGTTGAACTTTCCTTTTGAACGTATGGAATGGTCTGTTATTTTTTTAAATGTATTGTATTTGTCCGCCACGGGTTTAGAGGCTCACTTGTGGGCCTACCAGATTGACGTGTACACAATCAGGAGATGATTGTACATGGAGAGGATGACAGCAGGGACCCACCAAGGTCATGGCAGTACGCAAGCAAGTGCCTCCTTATTTCAAGCCAATAAAAAATGGCTCCTCCTATGGATTTCTGACATCTGGGTCCCATGCCATTGTCAACGTAGTCAATAAACGAGAGAATTGCACAACGAGCGGCTGACACCAGGGACCCAGCAGCTCGCCTAGTTATTTTTGTTTTGGGATAATTTGATAAATGCCACTCCAAATATGGTGATTCCGATAAATGCCACTGCAATTTCCAAACTTTGAAAAATGCCATTTCATGCCATTTCCAGTGGCATTTTTGAAGTCCGGTGGACGTTTTCAAAGTTTGCAAATTGCAGTATGCGTTTTCAAAGTTTGCAAAAATTGCAAGTATGCTTTTCAAAGTTTGAAAATTGCAGTGGCATTTTTATGAATCGCCATAATTGGAGTGGCATTTATCTAATTTGTTTTTGAGACGGAAGCAGGGTGTCAACTGGGTTGTGCGGGGCACTCTGGCCTGTCTAGACAACCTTTTCTTTTATGTTTAGCACAGACCAGCCCAGTAGTTTTTTTTGTTCTTTCTAAAAATGGCTAGCCTAGTTTTTTTGTGATTTGTCAAGAAGTCGCTTTGTCAGGCCTGTTGGGCTGCAAACTTTCAAGACGAGGAGAGCTTCATTCGGCTGGCCGAGAAAATGGCCTATCAGTAATGAGAAATGGGCTGTACATTTTTAAAACACATCAAACCGGCAATTAGTTTCAATTTTTTTCATTTCGAGATTTTAAATTGCATTCATTTTATGCGTGGACATTTTGTTGGATTTTATATTGATATACATTTATTTTTTAAATTAGTTTGAATGTGACTCGAAATTTTGGTTAAAAATAGTTTGGACCGCACCGAAATATGCAAAATTTAGTATAATTTTTTAACCGTGGCCACAATATGGGCTGTACTGCTAACAAAAAGAATATGGGCTCCAAAAAAAACTTAAGAATTAGCAAATGGGCTGTAAATTATTAGAAATAATGGCAGATGGGCTGTATGCTGTTTCCCACAGATTTGAGGCTTTCCTAAAAAAGGTTGGCGCTGGCAAAGGATCGTTGGATGTCCATCCAACGGCCGCCGTGCTTCTTCAATCTCGCTCTTCCCGCCCCAGACGCCAAACAAGCGCCGGCAGACTGCTCGCTTCCTCCTCCTGCGGGCGATCAGGCTACCACGCAGGCCTCGCCGCCCCACCGTACTCCCATCGCTAGCCTAGCCATCCTCTACTCACCCACACCTGCTGTTATTCTCCGGGACGGCAGCCAACCAGCCAACCTCAGATTTCACTGTGGGTAGCCACCGCCGTGTCTTCCCGGCTCTGTGTCGTTCCTTCAGAGGCTTCGCCATCGCCCACCGCCTGGTGCTCTCGGCGGCGTGGTCAACAAACGACATCCATCGGTGGATCAGACGTGGAGAGGCTGATAGTTGGGTCCACGGCCGCACACAAGGAAATGCCTCCTTATTACGTGCAAAATAATGATTCCTCCACCGACATCCGGGACCCACCGAAGGGCCTCTCAGATTTCACGAAAAAATGTCCCCCCTCACCGACAAATCGGACCCACCAGCTATATCTTCGCATGCAAGGAAGTGCCTCCTTATTACGCACAAAAAATGATTACTCCCCACGCTAGCTGGGACCCAAAGATAGTGGGAGGCTGACTTAGGGCCTACTAAGTTGACGGGCGGAGGGCTTTGTCAACTTAGTCAATATGAACGATTCTAGCTCCAAAGGACCGTCGATGTCCATCCAACGGCCGTAGTGCTTCTTCAACCTCTGGTCTTCTTGCTCCAAATTACCAAAGCAGCGCCGGTCGTGCCGCCGCTTCCTGCCTCCCGTGGGTCGGGCTACGCTGCGACGGAGGCCTCACCGCCTTACTACTCCCACAGCTGTCCAGTTCTGCGGTGACGACAGCCTCACACCGCAGCCAACCAAAGGAACCTCGATACTCTCTTGGGGGCTTCCATCGTCGATCTTCCCGACTCCACGCCGCCCCTTCCTAGGCCTCACCGCCGCCCACCGCCTCGGTGCTCTCGGTGCGGCGTGGTCAACGTGGTCAAGGAACGACTTCCATCGGAAGAGTACTGGACGTGGAGAGGCTGACAGCTGGGTCCATGGTCGTAGCAAGGAAGTGCCTCCTTATTACACGCAAAATAATGATTCCTCCACCTGACAGCAGGGACCCACCGGACGGACCACCTTATTTTGCGAAAAAATGTTTCCCCCTAACTGCTGGGACCCACCAGCTACATCTTCGCATGCAAGGAAGTGCGTCCATACTACACAAAAAAAAACGATTCGCCCCCCTGACTGCTGGGACCCACCAGCTACATCTTCGCACGCAAGGAAGTGCCTGACAGTCGGGACCCACCTGGTCGAAGCGTACGTAGCGTTGTCATTCTGGTCGTGAATGTGTATGTACATACTGGTCGATCGGTCTGTCTGCAGGCTGTAGCGATGAACCGTGGCCGTGCAAGGAAGGGCACGTGTAGTAGTAGAGGCGCGCACGTGTTGTAGTAGAGGCGCGCACGTAACATGTACACGTACGTACAGCGGCCAGGGTGCAAGAAAGAAAATACGACCACGCACGTACATACGGGCAGGTCTCGAACGCCACTCACAGACACGCACGGCCAGGCTCGTACATGGCTGGGTCAGATCGGAGAAACCGCGTCGTCGTCGTGTTCATGGTGGGGAGCCAACCGGCTGGGTCGGAACGGAATGCGTCGTCATGTTCATCGGGAGCCAACTGGCTTGGTCGGAACAGCCGATGGAAACGAGGCCTAGCATACTGCAGAAGGAGGAAACGGCCTTGTGTTCGACCGGCCATGGTGGAAATGGGATCCTGTTCATTGGGAGGGGTCTGGCGTATCGCAAGACAGAGGAAACAAACCTCCTATGGTCGAAACGGGGTCCTGTTGACCGGGAGGGGTGTGGCGTACTGTAAAACGGAGGAAACAGACTTGTGTTGGAGCGCTACGGTCAAAACGGGGGTCCTGTTCATCGGGAGGGGTGTGGCGTACCGCAAAACGAGACTCCACGGGATACTGTTCGTCTCCACCGTCGACCTCCTCCAGCCTCCATGAGCTACTGTTCATCCACCATCGACCTTCTCCAGCCTCGACCTGCGACTGTTCATCCACGGGCTCCTGTTCATCCAGCCTCCACCACGCGCTCCTCCACCGGCTACTGTTCAACCAGCCCTCTCCACGGGGGTCCTGTTTAACCACCCCTCCACGGGCTACTGTTCATCCAGCCCTCCACCGGCTACTGTTCAACCAGCCCTCCATGGGGTCATCCTATTCATCCAGTCTTCCACGGGGTCCTGTTCATCCACCCCTCCACCGGCTCGATCGATCGAGGTCCTGTTCATCCAAACCCCCCAACAACGCTCACTGTTCATCAAGGGAAGGAGGCAACAGTGTTCGATCGGCTTCAGTTAGCATCTGTAGCGAACGAAGGAATTGCTCGATCGGGTTCAATTAACAGCCATCGATCGATCGCTTGGGTTCGATACCGATAGCTCAGTAATGCAATCGCCGGGTTCAAGAGGGCTTAACGCCGCCGGCTTCGCTAGAGCCCAACGCCTCGCACCCACGCCCGTACATGTACGAGATAAACGCGCATCGCTTGGCCCCCGACCACCCACCGTAACCGGGAACTCCCCGATATTTTCCTCGCCCTTGCTTCTACCATGGTTTTTTCCGTCATGGACAGCCCAAAGAATGTCATGCAGCTGCGTCTCCGGCCCTCCCAGGACGAAAAGCCCATTTTCTGTCATGATTTTTTGTCATAGAAGTAGGAGCCCACCACATCTATGATGATACCGGGTTTTGTCACAATTATCGTTACAGAAGTGTCATAAGTATGATAGAATTCTTTTTCATTCGGTCCTAAATGTCACAGATGTGTCTTTTTTTGTAGTGATACCTTGACAAGATTTTTTGAAGTAGTTCAAAATGGAACAATCAAAGAAGGAGTTCTTGCCTGTATTGCAAGGTGTAAAGTTGAGTAAGACTCAAAACACGACCATGGCAGAAAATAGAAAGAGAATGAAAGTCATTCCCTATGCCTCAGCCATAGGTTCTATAAAGTATGCTAAGCTGTGTACCAAACCTATTGTGTACCTTGCCATGATATTGGCAAGGGGGTACGATATTGATTCAGGAGTGGATCACTTGATAGCGGTCAAAATTATCCTTAGAAGACTAAGGAGATATTTCTCGGTTATGGAGGTGATAAAGAGTTCGTCGTAAAGAGTTACGCCGATGCAAGCTTTTACACCGATTCGGATGACTCTGAGTCTCAATTTGGATACATATTGAAAGTGTGAGCAATTAGATAGAGTAGCTCCATGCAGAGCATTGTAGACATAGAAAATTTGCAAAATACATACGGCTCTGAATGTGACATACCCATTGACTAAGCTTCTCTCACAAGCAAAACATGATCACACCTTAGTACTCTTTAGGTGATAATCACATAGCGATGTGAACTAGATTATTGACTAGTAAAACCCTTTGGGTATTAGTCACATGGTGATGTGAACTAATCACATGGTGATGTGAACTATTGGTGTCAAATCACATGGCGATGTGAACTAAATTACCGACTCTAGTGCAAGTGGGAGACTAAAGGAAATATGCCCTAGAGGCAATAATAAAGTTGTTATTTATATTTCCTTATATCATGATAAATGTTTATTATTCATGCTAGAATTGTATTAACCGGAAACTTAGTCCATGTGTGATTACATAGACAAAACAAAGTGTCCCTAGTATGCCTCTACTTGACTAGCTTGTTAATCAAAGATGGTTATGTTTCCTGACCATAGACATGTGTTATCATTTGCTGAACGGGATCACATCATTAGAGAATGATGTGATGAACAAGACCCATCCATTAGCTTAGCATAAATGATCGTTTAGTTTTATTGCTATTGCTTTCTTCATGACTTATACATGTTCCTATGACTATGAGATTATGCAACTCCCGAATACCGGAGGAACACCTTGAGTGCTATCAAATGTCGAAACATAACAGGGTGATTATAAATATGCTCCATAGGTGTCTCCGATGGTGTCTGTTGAGTTGGCATAGATGGAGATTAGGATTTGTCACTCTGTGTATCGGAGAGGTATCTCTGGGCCCTCTCAGTAATGCTCATCACTATAAGCCTTGCAAGCAATGTGACAAATGAGTTAGTTATGGATGATGGATTACGAATCGAGTAAAGAGACTTGCCGTAACGAGATTGAACTAGGTATGATGATACCGACGATCGAATCTCAGGCAAGTAACATACCGATGACAAAGGGAACAACGTATGTTGTTATGCGGTTTGACCGATAAAGATCTTCGTAGAATATGTAGGAGCCAATATGAGCATCCAGGTTCTGCTATTGGTTATTGGCTGTCGGTGTACAAAAAGAGGGGAACGCTTTTGTACCCCTTTACCTGTGCACGGGCAGTCAGAGCCGCGCCCACGACCGCACCAAGCAGAGCAGGGGAGGTGAGCCAAGGTAAGACCGAAGCCCAAGATAATCAGAGCAACGCCAAGGCCAAGACCACAAAGAGTGGAGGGACGAAGTAGGTTCCCCCGGCAAGACCCTTGCCGGGGCAACCTCAGCGGCCCCGGCAAGATCCTCAGCGTTCTTCCCATGGTGTGCGTGCCGAACAGCGTCACCCCGTTGGTGACCCTGGGCACCGCCGTGGGAAGAGCCTTATGCGTCGTCAGCAAGATGAAGGGGTCCAAAGACGCCGCCGGCGCCGGTGAAAATGGCACGCAGTCACTGGTCGTGATTTGAGCTCCTTCTAACATAGTTAGAAGTTGAAGCGCGCCGCAATCCATGCAGCTGTCGCCGCCGCCCACGCCAGCGGAAGCTTTGGCGCACGCACAGCTGCTCCTCGACTTCCCTCCTGCCGTGGAGAAGCTCGATGAGTGGAGGGCCACCATCCAGAGCCTCGTCACCGTCGCAAACAGAGATGATCCGCGACCGGCGGGGCCCTCGGGTCGGCGCTCCATCGAGCCACCACATGCTGGCGCTGGGAGGACCGGGGGAGCTGCGGCCACGGTGCACTCTCCTCCTCCTCGCCAGCCGCCGCGGGTGTCGGCCCGTCGCGACGACGCTTGTGATAACATCTCCATAGCGTCATCCGACCCGCGGAACCTCCACGACCAGCGCCAGGTCCTTCGGGAGCGAGCTCACGAAGACGCTCGAACCACCGTCGAGCGCCGGCGCGACACGCGATGCCAGTCGGACAAGCGGGCGGGACCCGCTATGGACCACCCGGCACCGATGGGCCCCGGCGGCCTACGTTACGAGGTGGGCTGCTCGGCTTTTACCCGTGAGCTGAGGCAGTTCCAGTGGCTGTCCCACTGCATGTTCAAGCCCGACATCGGCGATAAGTACACCGGCAAGACCCATCCGTCCGAGTTCCTCAGCATCTACACCATCGCAATGCAGGCCGCTGGGGCTCGCGATGACAAGGTGCTTGCCAACTATTTCCCGCTGGCGCTCAAGCCCAATGTGATGTCTTGGTTGATGCACTTGCCGGTGGATTCCATTTCTTCTTGGTCAGATCTGTGCTATGAGTTCGCTACGCCTTCACAGAGGCCACCAAGCTCATGGCCGTGCCGATGATCTCGCATATCATTCCCCAAAAGGAAGGGGAGACCCTGCGCAAGTACATCCAGAGATTCAGCCAGGTGAAGTACAACATCCCCGACGTTCATCCCGCCGCTGTGATTAGCGCGTTCCACCAGAACGTGCACAATCGCAAGATGCGCGAGGAGCTGGCGATGACCAAGGTTAAGGATGTGGCCGAGCTCTACGTTCTGGCCGATAGGTGCGCCCGGGCTGAAGAGGGAAGGAAGTACCCCGACGAGGACGCCGGCGCGGAAACCGACTCTACCGATGAAGATGCCGCCACCCCGACGAAGAAGAGCCGGCGTCGCAACAGGAAATGCAAAGGCAAGGCCGTGCTTGCCGTTGAGGGATCTGACGATACCGGTGCCGGCAAGAAGATCAAGGCAGACGTCCCCGGCAAGGAGATTGCCGAGTGTGCCGCCTGCCGGGCCTTGGATGATTGTGTACAAGGGCCACCGCACCAAGGGCCACGACCTCCAGAACAGCCGACAAGTCGAGTTGCTTGCTAAGAAGCAAAAGGTTGAGTACGAAAGGCGGGACAAGGAGAAGGACCAGGACGGTGCTGAGGGATCCGGCAAGAAGCGTGGCGGCCAAGGAGGCCGCCTCAGCAAGGACAACCAGCAAGAGAGGCCCGCCCGGGGCCGCGACAAGAAACAAGAAGACGACAATCACGACGAGTCTGGTGAGCAAGGGTTCCAGAAGGCTATGGAGGCCCTGTGCGTTGATGGCGGCGCCTCGCTGCATACCTCTCACCGCCAGCTCAAGCAGTGGGCGCGTGAGATTACAGCAGCAGAGCCGTCGTTCGACGCTCAGAAGCCGCTAAAGTGGTCCAGCACGCCCCTCATCTTTGACGCCGAGGACCACCCTGACCTCACTACCGCGGTCGGGTGTTTGCCATTGCTGGTCTCGCCAACGATACGCAACCTCAAGGTGAACAAGATGTTGGTTGACGGCGGGGACGGCCTGAACCTGATCTCGCTTGTCGTGATCAGAAGGTTGCAAATCCCTGATGGAGACCTCGAGGAAACGGGCACGTTTCAAGGGGTCAATCTGGGGAGGAGCCAGCCTAAGGGAAAGGTCACGCTGCCTGCTACGTCTTGAGCTTGCGTTGGTTTTCCCCGAAGAGGAGAGGATGATGCAGCACAGTAGCGTAAGTATTTCCCTCAGTTTTTGAGAACCAAGGTATCAACCCAGTAGGAGGCCACGCGCAAGTCCCTCGTACCTGCACAAAACGATAGCTACTATAACCAATGCAATTAGGGGTTGTCAATCCCTTCACGGTCACTTACGAGTGAGATCGATAGAGATAATATTTTGGTATTTTGGTATAAAAAGTAAAAGCAAAGTAAAAACAAAGCAAGTAAATAAAGTGATGGAGATTGATATGATGAGAATAGACCCGGGGCCATAGGTTTCACTAGTGGCTTCTCTCAAGAGCATAGATATTCTACGGTGGGTGAACAAATTACTGTTGAGCAATTGATGAATTGAGCATAGTTATGAGGTTATCTAGGTATGATCATGTATATAGGCATCACGTCCAAAACAAGTAGACCAAACGATTCTCACGATCTACTACTATTACTCCACTCATCGACCGCTATCCAAAGATGCATCTAGAGTATTAAGTTAAAAATAGAGTAACGCCTTAAGCAAGATGGCATGATGTAGAGGAATAAATTCATGCAATATGATAAGTACCCCATCTTGTTATCCTCGATGGTAACAATACAATACGTGCCTTGCAACCCTTTCACATCGGGTAAGGACACCGCAAGATTGAACCCAAAGCTAAGCACTTCTCCCATTGCAAGAACTACCAATCTAGTTGGCCAAACCAAACGGATAATTCGAAGAGACTTGCAAAGATAACTCAATCATACATAAAAGAATTCAGAGAAGATTCAAATATTATTCATAGATAAGCTGGATCATAAACCCACAATTCATCGATCTCAACAAACACACCGCAAAAAGAAGATTACATCGAATAGATCTCCACGAGAGAGGGGGAGAACATTGTATTGAGATCCAAAAAGAGAGAAGAAGCCATCTAGCTACTAGCTATGGACCCGAAGGTCTGAAGTAAACTACTCACACTTCATCGGAGGGGCTATTGTGTTGATGTAGAAGCCCTCCGTGGTGGATGCCCCCTCCGACGGAGCTCCGGAACAGGCCCCAAGATGGGATCTCGTGGATACAGGAAGGTACGGCGGTGGAATTAGGTTTTTGGCTCCTGTTCTCATCGTTTGGGGATACGTAGGTATATATAGGAGGAAGGAGTACGTCGGTGGAGCGTCAGGGGGCCCACGAGGTAGGGGGCGCGTCCTCCACCCTCGTGACCGCCTCTGGCACTTCTTGGAGTAGGGTCCAAGTCTCCGGGATCACGTTCGGTGAGAAATCACGCTCCCAAGGTTTCATTCCGTTTGGACTCCGTTTGATATTCCGCTTTTTGAAACATTTGAAATAGGCAAAAACAACAATTACGGCTGGGCCTCCGGTTAATAGGTTAGTCCCAAAAGTAATATAAAAGTGGAAAATAAGGCCCAATATAGTCCAAAACAGTAGATAAAGTAGCATGGAGCAATCAAGAATTATAGATACGTTGGAGACGTATCACTGCCCGTGACATTTGGAGGAGAGTTGAACTACAGATTTGAGAGGATCGTCTTCGACGTGGCGAGATCCCTTGCCCTACAATGGGATCCTCGGCCGCCCGGCACTAGCCAAGTTCATGGCGGTGTCACACTACGCCTACAACATGCTAAAGATGCCCGGGCCGTTGACCATCATCTCCGTCCCCTCCGACAAGAAGGATGCGCTGATCTGCGCCGACCAACTCTACTGGAAGCGATTGCAGCAGCTGCCGTCAAGGCACCTGCTCCCCGCCACGAAGGCCCGGAGGGAAGAAGGAGCCCGCAAGACCTCTCACACCCACTCCGCAAGCGCACCTCCTCGAGTGTTGTGCTACCGCTGAGGACGTGCGGAGAGCTCTCTACCGACAAGAGTAAGAGATCCAGAGCCGAGCCGCCGCAGACCAAGAAGGTGCCTGTCGGGGAGGATGGCACGGGAGGGGCCTTCGTCATAGGCTCCACCCTCGACAGCAAATAGGAAGGCGCACTTGTCACCTTCCTGCGGGCAAATGTCGACGTGTTTGCATGGCAAGCGTCCGACATCCCGGTGTTCCTGTGGAGGTGATTGAGCACCACCTAGCTGTCTCGCCCCACGCGTCCCGTCAAGCGTAAGATCGTAAAGCGAGGCTCGAAAGGCAGGAGTTCATCACAGAGGAGATCAGGAAGTTGGAAGCGGCAGGTTTGGTGAGAGGGGTGCTCCACCCGACGTGGTTGGCCAATCCGGTAGTGGTGCGCAAGGTGACTGGGAAGTGGAGGCCGTGTATTGGTTACACAGATATTAATAAGGCTTGTCCTAAGGACCCCTTCCCGTTGCCGCGCATCGACCAGATTGTTGACTCCACAGCCAGGTGTGATCTGTTATCATTCCTCTATGCCTACTCAGGCTACCACCAAATCTTCATGACAAGAGAGGATGAAGAGAAGACATCATTCATCACCCCATGTGGTACATATTGGTTTTTACGGATGCCTTTCGGGCTGAAGAGTGTTGGCTCAACGTTTGCAAGAGCAGTCCAAATTGGTTTTGAACCTCAGCTCCATAGAAATATGGAGGCCTACATGGATGACATAGTGGTCAAAACCAAGGACGGGCCAACTCTTGTGCAAGATCTGGAAGAGACATTTGCTAACCTGCGCAAGATCAACCTCAAGCTGAACCCTGAGAAGTGCGTCTTCGGTGCTCCGTCCGGCAGGCTTCTCGGGTTCTTTGTGTCGCAGTGCGGGATCGAGGCAAACCCTAACAAGATCAAGGCTATTGAGCAGATCGAGGCTCCCAAGCGGATCAAGGATTTTCGTCGGCTCACCGGCTGCGTTGCCGCCATGAGCTGATTCATCCACAAGTCCGCCGAGCGTGCCCTTCGCCTTCTTCAAAATCTTGAAGAAGGCGGGCCCAATGGAGTGTACCCCAGAAGCCGAGGCAGCATTGCAGGATCTGAAGAAATACCTTCCCTCCACGCCAATCCTGGTTGCGCCTAAACCACAAGAGCCGTTGCTGCTGTATCTGGAGGCGACGAATCAAGTGGTCAGCGCCACATTGGTGGCACAGAGGGAAGTCGACGAGGAGGCAGTAACAGCGGCAGAGCCAGCGGATGACAAGCCAAAGATTCCCCCGGCAGGGCCTGGTGCCGGCAAGGTGCAGCCCCCGGCAGAGTCTGATGCCACCAAGGCAGTGCCCGTGCAGTCGAGTGAGGTGGTGCAGAAGAAGAAGATGATGTAGCACCCGGTTTACTTTGTCAGCTCCCTCTTGCAGGGGGCTAGGTCGAGGTATTCCGGTGTGCAAAAATTGCTCTTCGGCCTCCTTATGGCCTCGAGGAAGCTGCGTCACTACTTCCAAGCCCACGAGATCACTGTTGTCACCCGCCTCCCGTTGCAACGGATACTGCATAACCCAGATGCAACCGGAAGGATTGTGGAATGGGCCTTGGAGCTATCAAGTTTCGGTTTGAGGTTTGAAAGTACCTCGACAATCCAGAGCAGAGTCTTGGCGGAGTTCATTGCGGAGTGGACCTCAACGCATGACAAAGAAATCCAGGAGACCACTCCCCCCGGCAAGGAAACAGACCGCGACTGGATCATGTACTTTGATGGGGCTTTCTCGCTGCAGGGCACCGGTGCCGGTGTGCTGCTCATTGCACCCATCGGAGAACACCTCAAGTACGTGATCCAGATGCACTTCCCCAGGGAGATGTCCACCAACAACACCGCTGAGTACGAGGGATTGCTTGCCGGTCTCAGGATCGCAGCAGACCCCGGGGTTAAGAAGCTAATTGTCAGGGGTGACTCGCAGCTCGTTGTCAGGCAGGTCAACAAGGATTATCAGAGCCCATTGATGGAAGCTTACGTAGATGAGGTGAGGAAGCTAGAGGAACGCTTTGACGGTATCTAGGCGGAGCACGTCCCCTGGGCGGAGAACGACATCGCCGATTACCTATCAAAGCGTGCCGCATTCAAGCTACATGTGGAACCAGGTACCTTTTTGCTCCGGCTAACTCAACCATCCGTCGAACCATTAGTGGGGCAGAACAAGCGGAGGAAATCAGGTCCCGGCAAGTACTTTCCTACCGAGCCCCCTGGGGCTACTGGCAAGGGTGCTGCCATGACGCCGAGCCTGCCTAAGACATCTGCTCCGCAGGCGTCAAGCCACGGCCAGAGAGACAACCGCTCCCATGGCGGAAGAGATGCCTTTAGTCCTTGCCGTCGAGCCCCAGGCTCCGGCGTGGGCGCAGCATACCGTCCAATTCCTCCAAACAGGGGAGCTTCCTAAGGAGTAGGAAGAAGCGGAGAAAGTAGCCCCTCGGTCCGCCGTGTACCAGTTCGTCGATGACGTCCTGTACCGGAGAAGGCTGAACGGTGTGAAACTCAAGTGCATCCCCCGGGAGGAAGGACTGGAGCTGTTGGCGGAGATACATGGAGGCATATGTGGCTCCCACATAGGGTTGAGGGCCCTTGCCGGGAAGGCGTTCCGGCAAGGTTTCTTCTGGCCCACCGCCCTCCAGGATGCGACGGCACTAGTAACCAAGTGTGAAGTGTGCCAGTTCCATTCAAAGAAGCTTCATCAACCTGCCCAAGCCCTTCAAACAATCCCTCTCTCCTGGCCATTCTCGGTCTGGGGGCTCGACATACTGGGCCCTTTCCCCTGTGCTGTCGGGGGCTTTGAGTACTTGTACGTTGCAATCTACAAGTTCACAAAGTGGCTGGAGGTGGAAGCAGTGAGGAAGGTGACTGCTCAGTCAGCCGTCAAGTTCTTCAAAGGACCGGTCTGCCGTTTTGGTGTGCTAAACAGAGTCATCACCGACAACGGCACGAAGTTCACAAGCCACACCTTCATGCAGTACATCCAAGACCTCGGCAGCAAGGTCTGTTTTGCTTCCGTGGCACATCCACGGAGCAACGGCCAAGCGGAGAGGGAAAATGCTTGAGTGTTGCGAGGCCTGAGAACGAAGACCTTTGACAAGCTGCACAAGAGCGGAAGGCGCTGGGTTGATGAGTTGCCGGCGGTTCTTTGGTCGATCAGGACGACGCCAAATCGAGCCACTGGCCAGACACCTTTCGCCCTGATATACGGGGCAGAAGAAGTTCTCCCCACGGAACTCATATATGGGTCACCTCGAGTGCTCGCTTATGATGAGCTTGAGCAAGAGCCGTTGCGCCAAGATGACGCGACGCTCCTTGAGGAAGATCGTCTTCGGGCGGTTGTGAGAGCGGCACGCTACCAGCAAGCCTTGCGCCGCTATCATAGCCCCAAGGTTCATGCCCGAAGCTTTGAGGAAGGCGACCTCGTTCTTCGGCGCGTTCAGTCGGCCAAGAATTCCAACAAGTTGATGCCGAAGTGGGAAGGCCCTTATCGGGTAATACGAGTCACCAGGCCTGGCGCAGTCCGCCTGGAGACCGAGGATGCCGTCCCAGTGAGCAACTCCTGGAACATCGAGCATCTTCGTAAGTTTTACCCATAAGGCGCGGCTTGCCGGGCCTCCCGACAAGGCACCTTTTTGTACAAGATTTGCCGACAAGACATGTGACCCTTTGTACAAAGCCAGGCGCAGACCCTGAGCATAAATAAATGAAGCGCTGGCGCCCTAAGTTATAGCATGCATGCTAGGTCGAGTCTCTTCCTTGGTTAGGGTTGATAGTGCTTAGCGGCGACTAACCCCTAGCCTAGAGGTCGAGTGCGCATCTATTTTTTCCTTTTATGTCCTCCTTTGGTTTGCAGGGCACATGAGCACTTCTGCTGAGCTACTCGGAGAGAAGGAAACGGACCGGTGCCCTGACCCCGGCAAACCAGACTTGCCGGGGGCTGCAAGCACAGGGATCCAACCGCGGCAAGATGAGATTGCCGGGGGCTGCAGATCCAGATAAGTCTTTTATCCTCTGTCATGCATTTCGGAACCGGACTGGGGTATGTGAAACCTCGTTTTTATCTCTAGGCTGCCGTGCTCCCCTTTTTCCTATACCCAAGGATTATTTCCTGGGTCCGGATTTGGTCGTAGCCGCGGCGGCAAGGAGGTGGGACGAGGAGCCTGAAGCCCACTTCATCCCTACCTCCGCCAAGAGCGCAAGAATGGTCGAGTGGAATGGGGGGACGGCAAGGCCTGTTGCCGGGCGAAAAACATTTATGTTAAACAATAACAAGGATTCGCTCCTTGTCGTGGGATTTACCTGTGAACGAAAAACCCGGCAAGCATCTCTTTTTCATTAAAAACATCCCATACAGGTACAGTTCGCGCGAGATGGAAAACATGAGCAAGGGGATTACAAGTTTGAAATTTAACAAAGGCCCGCAGGCTTACAAACTAAAAAAGAGATAAGATGCCCGTAATCCCTTTCTTGTCCCTCTCCTCAGGAGGCAGGTCAAGGAGGCGACAGGGCAAAAGGGGCGCCTAGGAAAGCTACGAGCAGCAGAAAGCACCAAGAGAACACCTCGGTGGCCGCCCACGGGCGGGCCGGTGATGACGGTGCCCGGAAAGGAGCTGGAAGACGAGGCGGCAGGACCGGCAATACACGATGAAGGCGTCGGTGCCCGCGTACTCTGAGTTGACGACCTTGCCGCCCGCCCTCTTCCTCTTCCACAGCCTCCCGACGCTAGCCGCCCAAGGAGACGGCCCCGAGAAGTTCAAGGAGCTGGCCCCGCCCCCGGCAAACCTCTGCCGGAGGAGCGGCCAGGTGCAGATGCTGCTGCTGCCACACCCGCCTAGGCGCGGGGCGTCCGACGCCTAGTCGGACTCGTCCCCGCTATCCGCCCCGCTGTCCTCCTCATCACTTTCGCTCGAGGAAGAGCTTCCATCATTATAATCTCCATTGGAGGAGCTCTCCACGCAGCACTTCAGGCGAGTCCCGAGCTCTCCGAAGACCTTGACGGAGAGTAGGCCGTCCTCCATTAATTTGAAGTAGAGGACGAGCCCCACCGTCAGGCTGTGGATGCGAGCGAACGTCTTCCACCCACGACGGAGGTACATGACTCGAGGAGTCGGGAAGTCGACGCCTACCCGCGTGCCCCTGTTCCCGCAACCCCTCATGTGCAATGTGAGGGATTGGGGCCGGTCACGCTCCATATCCCGAGAAAATGAGGCGGGAAGACGAAGAAGGCGACGCGGAGGCCGGCGCAGCCTAATGAAGAACTCGCGGGGTTGGTCTCCGACATGGCCTTCCATCGAGAAAGACATCACTGGCGGGGGCGAAGCCGGCGCGCCCGCCGTCCTCCTCTCCCCCGAGCACTGCGACCTCTGCCCCGACCTCGCCCACGGCCTCGCCCCTCCCCCTTCCCCTCGCGGCCGGCTCCACCACCGCGGGCTCAGGAGGAGGAGGGACGCGTTGTCGAGCAGCGACCCTCGCCGCCACCGTCGAAGGACCAGGATTCCCTTTCTCCATGGCGAGTGAAAGGAAGAAGCAGAAGCAAGAGGAGATAGATGACAGAAGAGTGCGGGACGCCATCCCCCCTTCCCCCTCCTTATAAAGGAGCGGGGCCGGGGCTCGGCCGCCCCGTTCGGCCAATCCAGCCACCAGAGGCACGCGGGATCGGGACCGACCCGCTGCCCCAACCAGCGATGGCCCGGTTTCCCGCCCCCGCCGCTTGCTACCCCAAGTGCACGCGGGACGCGTGGCGGACGTGCAGAACCGAGGGGACAGGCGAAGCAACCTTTCCCCACCCTGTGATCGTGGGGATGGACGCCTTGAAGATCGCGCCCCGGCCCTGTTCAGTAAATGAGCCGCGCCTCCATGCCTCCCTCTTTTTACGGGGAAGGCGCGAGCCGCCTCTTTACTGTGATATGACGCATGCGTGTGAAAACCGCCCCACGCATGCCGCCCACGTCACGCACTCCCCTCCACGCCACACCGCGCACGCGAAAAGTCTTACCGCGGTAAAAACCGCCCTGCCTGCCCGTGCACCGTTTTGGGCCTGACCCAACAACGTGTCGCGCTTATGTGTGCCCCAGGCCCCGGGCTCTGTCCGGTGTACAAAAAAGAGGGCACACTTTTGTACCCTTTACCTATGCACGGCGGTCGAGCCGCCCACGACCACACCAAGCAGAGCAGGGGAGGTGAGCCAAGGTAAGACCGAAGCCCAAGATAATCAGAGCAACGCCAAGGCCAAGACCACAAAGAGTGGAGGGACGAAGTAGGTTACCCCGGCAAGACCCTTGCTGGGGCAACCTCAGCGGCCCCGACAAGATCCTTCCCGGGACAGCTTGCCCCACACCAATAGAGTGAGCCACCCTTGAGCCCACGGCCGCCAACACCGTCATTAACGTGGGGCCAGGGCTCGGGAAGGCACCTCTGTGGTGGTACGCAGATCTTTGTGAAGACATATTCAAGATCAAATGAGGATTAGAAGACGACGATCCTTGGCAAGATCCTTGCCGAGGAAGGCTACCAGACCCCCGGCAAGACCCTTGCCGGGGACGACAGCGTGCCACGGCAAGACCCTTGCCGGGCCACACGGCAAGACCCTTGCCAGGCCACCTGGCAATGCCTTCACCAAGGACGCTGGCGGGACCACCGCCAGGCCCGTGACAACCAAGCTTCCATCGCTGTTCCCATACAGCTGCCAGCCCAACCAGCTGGGCGGGCACCTGCGTGGCAACATGCAGCTCCCAGGCCAACTCATCAAGCGCCTGCGTGGCGGCATGCAGATCTTCATGAAGGCTCCACCACCGCGCCACCTTAGCTGCCTGCCTGCCTACATGGCACCGCACGCATCACTGGCCGGGGCGCGTGTCGAAGCAAGGAGGAGCGACGACGGACGGGACGGGCCTCGCCCCCGTCCCCAATAAAGCAAGGGGACACCTAAGCGATGCATTAAATGCATCTTGTCCTGTAATACGAGGGATAACCTCGCAACACTGTACACCTTTCCACCTCCTGTGTGCCACTGTGGCAACCCCTTTTTCCTATAAAAGGAGGCCCGAGGCGACCAAGAGAAGGATTTGGCTCTTTCGAACCACGCGCTGACCACAACTAGTTTGAGAGCTCAAGAACTCTCAGAAATACACCCACCAAAGCAGGACTAGGGTTTTACGCATCCTCGCGGCCCGAACCTGGGTAAACGATCCTTGTGCTGTCTACTAGCCCTGCTCTCCTCGCAACCCTGCGCCCCGGCAACCGTAGTAGGGATTCTTGTGATCCCATAGGTGTCGTTCCACACCGACATTGACCGGAGATGTGTCTCGGTCATGTATACATAGTTCCCCGTAGGGTCCGCACGCTTAACGTTCGATGACGATTTGTATTATGAGTTATGTGATTTGATGACCTAAGCTTGTTCGGAGTCCCGGATGATATCACGGATATGACGAGGTGTCTCGAAATGGTCGAGAGGTAAAGATTCATATATTGGAAGGTTGCATTTGGACATCGGAATAGTTCCGAGTGGTTCGGGCATTTTTTTTTGGAGTACGAGGAGGTTACCGGAACCCTCCGGGAGAAGTTATGGGCCTTATGGGCCATAATAGGGAAGCACACCAGCCCACAAGGGGCTGGTGCGCCCCCCTTGTGCAGGAGGCCGATTAGGACTAGGAGAAGGGGGCGCCCCCCTTTCCTTCTCCGTCTCCCTTCCCCCTTTCCTACTCCGTGTGGGAGGTGGAATCCTACTAGTACTAGGGAGTCCTAGTAGGACCCCACACCTTGGCGCACCCCCTAGGGACGGCTGCCTCTCCCTCCTTTATATACAGAGGCAAGGGGCACCCCAAAGACACACAAGTCGATCTTTTAGTCGTGTGCGGTGCCCCCCTCCATAGTTACACACCTCGGTCATAGTCGTAGTGCTTAGGCGAAGCCTTGTGCCGGTAACTTCATCATCACCGTCACCACACCGTCGTGCTGAGGAAACTCCCCCTCGGCCTCAACTGGATCAAGAATTCGAGGAACGTCACCGAGCTGAACATGTGCTGATCGCGGAGGTGCCGTACGTTCGGTACTTGGATCGGTTGGATCGTGAAGATGTTCGACTAAATCCACCGCATTACTAAACGCTTCCGCTTTTGGTGTACGAGGGTACGTAGACACAGTCTCCCCGCTCGTTGCTATACTTATCCTAGATAGATCTTGCATGATCGTAGGCAATTTTTTTGAAATACTACTTTCCCCAACAATAAGAGGTTCAACTAGTGGTCGAGGAGTCCTTCCCAGGAGGAGGATGTTGAGGTGACACGCCTAGCAGCTCAAGTGTCTTGTTTAGCATATAATTGGTTGATGACATTAATGTGATGGCCATTGCTATCCTTCGGGGCGTCCAGTCTCTTTAGCAACGAATCCATCCCTTATGGAGATATAATGGAACAGACGATGCCACTCGGTCTGTAAAGAAGGTTTTTAAGGACCAAGCAGTCATAGCGGTTGTTTTAGCTGGTATATATAAAGGGGAGGAAGAGAATTTTGCTCGGCAAAAATTTATGGATGACTTTTCTTATTATCAACCTGTCGAGGCGGTGAGTTCTTTTACCTAGCCATCTCGTCCATTCAAAATGTGTATTTATACTTATGATCAGTTGTCTAACATATCCGAGCAGGGGTGAAGGCGTTGGATCTCCATAGTGAACTATCCGGCTCCACAGCCGGAGTCCTATGCTCATGACGATGACTTTGGTTTTCACGAAGATTCTGAGATATCCCTAATCTTTAAATACGAGGTTCCTTATCAAGAGAGACTTGATGGTTCTGAAGTAGCCCTTCTTCTTGATTTACCAGGAACTTTGCCATCCTATAAAGTAAGTGCTCCCCGAGCTTCTTTTCGAAAAAGATCCGCCGCTCCTATGGCCCCGAGTACTCTGACTTCCCCTCCCAAGGGTCGTCGTTCTAAACGTCAAAAAACCGACCTGATCCCTCCAAGGAATCCGTTCGAGAGCTTCCGTAGACAACAGGCTACCGAAGAGGAAACACATCTTGCATCTTCCTCCAACGGGTAGGCCCTTTAACTACAGTAATTTCATTACCCATCGCCCATTGTGCGCTTCTAACAGCCGAACTTTATGTCACGTAGGCAATCCGTTCAAGTGCCTCTATCTGAGGAGGATGCAAACAAGAATTCACCTTCTTTGAGGACAAATGTCGAGCATGCATCTACACCCTGAGGTACCTTTAGGGAATTCTCAGCCAGAGATTTCGGGTGCATACTCAACCACCAACTCCGAAGTTGAAAGCATGATGTGTCATCGGTGAAGGAGAGCATCTTTAAAGCACCCTGTCTTCTCTAATCAAGAATTTAACGCTCTTAATTTGGTGGACACCTACCTTGGAGCTACTCGAGTGGGTTTTGAAGCTGTGGTGGGTGTGTTGTCTACCAGTCTTCAAGTAAGCTTTATCATAGTTTTTTTTATCTTGAAGCCCTTAATGAGCCCAGTAGCCCTCCGTACATACAAATATTTGTGTTTTCGAGCATGTCCTCTTATCTCAAAGCAACAAAAACTTTATTACTTCAGAGGTTCTATTGGTGCAAAAAATCACTGCGAGGGCCAGTAGCCCCCAAGGCATTGGTCGAATAACATATCTGAGTAGTGGATCGATGAGTTATGTGTTTCCTTTAAGGGCGCGTGAAACCCAATAGCCCCGAGCCTTAATTTGAACACGAGTGGCCGACTTAAGGGTCCGATAATATGTCTTAAAAATATATGTGCTTATTGAAACAGACTGCATGGGAAAAGAATAAATAGCTCAAGAGTTGAAGCTGATTAGAGCGAAGCTAGATGCCGCTTCGACAGAAGTAAAACACGTCAAGAAGTTCACCCGAGAGGCACATGGTAAGTGTATTGAATACTTGTCTATCATGAAATATGTGAGTCATATTTTAATGGGGTGTATGTTCATAGCAGCGGAGACCATTGGTCAACTTGAGAAAGACCTGGAACAGGCTCGAGAGGCCCTCCGATACACCGAGTCACAAGAACAGGCCTGCCACCTTGTGTTGTCTCAAATGAGGAAGATAATTGGCCAAAGGCCGCAAATGAGCAGCAAGCACTCGAAATTGAGAGGTTAAAGGCTCAACTATTTGCACCCGAGGAGCAGGACAAGGAGATAAACGAAGTCATATTCGGTAAGTATGTACTACCTCGGGTGTTTGAAACTTCCCAAACTACCATCTTAAA
Source organism: Aegilops longissima (assembly GCA_021605205.1). NCBI lineage: Eukaryota > Viridiplantae > Streptophyta > Magnoliopsida > Poales > Poaceae > Aegilops > Aegilops longissima. Next base: position 597,958,500 of record CM038682.1, on the reverse strand, counting down.
ACTGACTGTTGATTGTGCAACTGCATTGACTGGCCATCCCCAAGAAGCTGCCAGCTCCGATACAAAGGAGTCCATTGCGAAACTAGAAGAGTTGCACGAGCTATCTCGAAGGTCCATGAAGTGCGTGTTTAAGGCTTTATGGCCAAAAGAAACCATCCCTGAATGAATGGCCGAGCTTATCGATCACCTAAAAGGAGCTCATGCCGTTTACAAGGGTGGAAAGTATCAGCCTACCGAGAGAGTGCTCGAGAAGCATGCACTATGGTAAAAATACGTTATATTGAACTAGATACTGAGCATCTTGCCCAGATCGGCCCTTGTGGGGCTGATGGGAAAGAAATACCTATTAGCTTGGTCTACGAAAACGTGATGCCGGCTGCTCGGCTATCTCAACAAGATTGTAACCTTGACCCCTTAATAGATGGGGTCGAGTAATTGTACTGCAACAGTATTTAGTGTAATGATCATATGTATCGAAGTACGTTCTATCATCATATATGCTCAAATCTACGGAGTAATACTTTATTAACCGACCATCAGCTTTTGCCTCCTTGGCCAATGGTTGCGGAGTGTTTCCCACTCGTTGCCCAAGTATTCGAGCAAGGTTGTTCAGAGAACAAGGCAATACAACCATTAGGTTCGAAAAACAAAGTTACACAGAGAGGTATGTAATATTACTTTTTAACGTAAGAAACATCTTCCAAGAAAAATAGTTCTTCTATCGGTTCCTTTCTCGGCGTGCCATGTTAACCATGATGGCGTAACCTATCCGTTGATTTATTCAGAAAAGTTGTACGGTTAGTTCGGGGGAAAATCCTGTAACCTTGGCTTTGAAACCAAAATTTTCACTTCTGTCATTGTCGGCCAATTATATTCTTAAGATTTCTAGCTTTCGGCTTCACCCGTCTGAGGTACTAATCTGAATGACCTGGGAGTAACAATCATAGAGGTTCTCCCTTTACCCCTTAGCTGAAAGTAATCGAGAACGTAAGGGGTAAGCATAGGAGCCAGACAACCCAGTTTGGCCAAATCTTAAGTCAAATCAATGCATATTATGGCTTTAGAACGATGTTAATAGAAGGAGGCACACATATAGTAAATATGAATGCGTAAAAAAAGGCTTTTACTTGAACCCCCAAGGCTGAATACCTTAAAAATATCCGAAGTGATTTGACATACCTCGGCTTATCCAAGCACTGTTTATTAAAATATAACTGGTTCAACAAAGCTTTTGACAAGCTTGAAAAAGATGCCAATAAAATAACAAGAAAAAATTGCTCTATATAAATCTAACTAGAGATACTGAAGAAAAAGAGAAAAGACTTGTGTTTTAACCATAAAAATGTCGAAGCCACGCAACATTCCATGGGTTCGGCTCCAACTGGTTGTCCTTGGGGTCCTGGATGCAATATGCTCCTCTGGTGAGTACCTGGTCGATAATAAATGGTCCCTCCCATCTGAGTGATAGTTTATGCTTCTGCTTCTCCAGGTGGTGGCATAGGACGAGGTCTCCTACATTGAATGCCTTTGACAGGACCTCCCGACTCTTCTAGCGTCTCGCCTACTGCTGGTAAAAATTAGAATGTGCCCGAGCTACGTCAGGCTCCTCCTCAAAGGTGTCTAGGTCATCTTGTCTATCAAGCTTGGCTTCCCATTCTTCATACATGCGTACTCAAGGTGCATCATGAATGAGATCGCTTGGGATAATAGCCTCGGCCCCGTAGACCATAAAAAAGGTGTGTAGCCCGTGGATCAATTGGACGTGGTGCGCAAGCCCCATAGCACGGAATCGAGTTCCTCTACCCAATGACAGCCAGCCTCTGATAAAGAGCGAACTAACCGTGGCTTAATTCCACTTAATATTAAACCATTGTCCCGTTCGACCTGTCCATTGGAGTTGGCACTAGTACAACAAGGTGCTATACAAACGGTTTTTAACCCCTTTCCACGACGGCATTTGGAACTGTCGCCTAGTGAGTGACTGCGATAGGGGGGGTCCTTCCCACACGACCCAGAAATCGTCGGGGGATATGCCCTCCTGCCACACACGCTCGGCAAAATGATGTCGTGTGCGACCGACGAGCGATCAAATACGGTTATACGTACAGTAGTGCTAAAAAATTCAATTATACAGGCGAAATCGTTTCCGGTCGTAAGTTCACCCCACACAGGCAGTCCTCGCTAAATGTTTCCGTTCGTATATACATCGCACACAATCGCTCCAACGAAAACATTTCTGTTCGCAGGTACATCACACACAATTTTCCCCGTTAAATCATTTGTGATAGCGTTTCCATTGCACACGGTATTAACAATTTTATCGTTTGTATTATTGAATGCATCACACACGGTGCGTAGAAGAAACTGTGTGGCAAAGGCTGTCCATCACACACAATTTTTATGTGGTAAAAGTTTGCGCCAGGTGGCCTAACGCATACAGTTTTCAAGGGGATGTCATGTGTGATTGTTCATTAACCCAACACGGTCTATTCCTAGAAACCGTGTGTGTTGCCTGAGGTCATCGCCCACGGTGTTTTCTCAATAACCGTTTGCAATAAAAAAACAATTACCAGGCTAATTATCCTATTATTAATAATTCATTTATTAATCTAATTGACATTTCATATTAAGCACACAATATATTTCATTTTCATAATTAAAATACATTAGAGTACACCATCATATAGCTTTAGCACTCAGCTACCCCATTACACAATTGCACCAGCACCAAGTTTCACATGCAACATCTGTAACCTTTCGAAATTAGCATCATAGACAGTACATAGACGATTGTATCTCATTTGGAAAAACTGCTGAAGCAGAAGGAGAATATTGAGCCTTCATTGATGTTGAAGGTCTTTGCAAGGCCAGTGCTTGTGGATGATTGACCGTCCATCCTTCGTCCTCTTCAGGAACACTTTAATATTGAACCGTGGGTGTTGTATGAATGCCTTCCTCGCCTCCTGACCATACATGTGGTTTGAGAGGTAATCATCAGTGAACTGCTTTGGAAAGGCCTGAAAACAAGGATGTGCATAAATATCTTCTCTATATTGGAAATGGGGCAAAGGAATAAAAAAGGCAAGGTATAATAGTTAGTACCATCCTGTAGTGAACTGATGTCTTCTTCATTGTGCAGACAAAGATCTTGTTGTTTTTTGTCGCTAATTTCTTTATCCTAACAATCTTTCGAGTTTCTTGACTTGGTGATATTCATGGACAACTCATTCCCCATATGCAAAAAGGGCGAACAAAGGGTCAAAACCTCTGACAGCAGGACCTACATGTGCAAGACCAAATTGTTAAAAACCTAAATATTAGAATGGTTCCTGCAATTGCACAATAATGTGCTATTAGACAAAGGACCATGCATGTGCAAACCTCGATTGTAAACCTCAGTGCTTCCCATTGTTTCCCTGCAACACATAGGTAATTAGTGATCAGGTTAAGTGAGGGTTCGCATGCTATTAGTAAAATATGTTGATGAAAAATAAGCACATTGCAGATTCATTAGATTAATTCAAGCCACATGGAAAAACCATTTATCCAAACCAAGCATGATTAAGAACTAGGAAATATAGCAATTGTATATATTTCTCATGTATTAAGTGCAGCCAAATTCGATTATTCCTCACATGCACAACAATACAAAATTCTACCCACGACAATTGGACATTGCATTGCAGAATTGAACCAAGCAGTCAACTAAACACCACAACAAATGAACCAAACATTAACTGAGCACCACATTGCACAATATAACATACTCCTAATAGAAGATCAGACAGTTAACCAAACCAAGCATGCTTGACAACTTGGAAATATAGCAATTGTATTTATTTCTCATGTATTTAGCGCAACCAAATTCAATTTATTTCTCACATGGTATACAATAACAGAATGCACCCACAACAATTGAACATCACATTGCAGAATTGAACCAAACAGTTAACTAAACACCATAACAAATGAACCAAACATTAACCGAGCACCACATTGCACAATGTATAACATACTAGAAGATCAGACAGTTAACCAAACCAAGCATGGTTGACAACTTGGAAATATAACAGTTGTATTTGTTTCTCATGTATTTTGTAAAGAAAAATTCAATTTATTTCTCACATGGAAGACAATACAAAATTGCACCATGAAGAATTGAACATCACATTTGCAGAATTGAACCAAACAGTTAACTAAACACGAAAACTAATTAACCAAACAGTAAGTGAGCTCCACATTGCACGACATATGGAACATATACACTAGAGCAACAGATTTATAGTGAGCTAATAATACAAGCTACTCCTCATTGTCGAAGATATCGATGACGATTGGCTCCTTGGACATGGAATAGCGCGAGGCCTCCACATCGTGGGTGTCCTCGTCGTAGTCGTGATTTGACTGAGCCGCTCCGGGCACCTACCTGCTGGCTCTCGAGATGAGGTAAGCACGTGCATGCTGAGAAAAAACCTCGTAGTCTTCGTCAAAGGGACCGAGGGTGGCCTCGAGAAAACGCCACAAACTATCGTTTAAAGCAGTCAACTGCGTCGTGGCGTCGACGCGCGAGGCTTCGACGGTGGCCTCGATGGCTAGGTGCTCCTCCAAGATCTGGGGGTCAACACGAATGGCAGCCATCGCGACCTCATCCGCGCGTGCGGCCGCGATTTGCTTCTCTGCTGCCAAATGCTCCTTGAGCTCCTGGCTATACTGCATGCACCATGGCTTAGGGCAGCGCTTATTTGGTGGAGGGGTTGGTGATTTGGGTGGAAGGTGTCGTGCCGGCGGTCAGGACATGTGGGATGTGGAAGGAGGAGGAGGATGGGGGTCGGGTGTGGATTACCTGCCTGGATAGACGAGGCCGAGCAGCGTGAAGGAGGGTCGCCGGCGAGGAGCTGGCGCTGCAAGCAAGGATTGAAGGTTTCAACTTGGAAAGGAAGGCGAAAATAGGGGAAATGTGGCTTTTGGTAAGGGGAAGGGGGCAGGGAGGTAGATATTTCCGTGGAAGCCAAAAAATTTGAATCGGTTCAGCAAAAAAACTGGCGCGCAACATGTCATCAGACACGGTCCCTTATTCAGCACTGTGTACGATATGTGAACATCACAAACGATTCAGATAGCTTAACCCATGTGTGATGAGTTTGAACGTAAAAAATTTTGGTTCGAATTTCCTTGGTTATAGTGGTCATCCACGTCATTGCATAATTTGCGTACACAAAGGAGACTACAACACACCCATGATACGTCTCCAACATATCTATAATTTTTGATTGTTCCTTGCTGTTATATTATCTGTTTTGGATGTTTTACATGCATTAATATGCTATTTTATGTTATTTTTGGGACTAACCTATTAGCCTAGAGCCCAGTGCTAGTTCCTGTTTTTTCCTTGTTATTGAGTTTCGCAGAAAAGGAATACCAAACAGAATAAAACCTTCGCGATGATTTTTCTTGGACCAGAAGACACCCAGGAGACTTGGAGATGAAGTCAGAAGAGCCATGAGGTGGCCCCAAGGATGGAGGGCATGCCCGCACCCTTGTGGGCCCCTTATGCACTCCTTCACCTAATTTCTTCGCCTATATATTCCCATATATCCCCAAACCAACAGAGGCATCCACGAAAACATTTTTCCACCGCCACAACCTTCTGTACCGGAGGGATCCCATCTAGGTACCTTTTCCGGCACCTTGCTGGAGGGGGTTTCAATCACGGAGGGCTTCTACATCAACTCTATTGCCCTTTTGATGAAGCGTGAGTAGTTTATCACAGACCTATGGGTCCATAGCTAGTAGCTAGATGGCTTCTTCTCTCTCTTTGATTGTCAATACCATGTTCTCCTCGATGTTCTTAGAGATCTATTCAGTTTTATACCTTTTTGTGGTGTGTTTAACGAGATCCGATGAATTGTGGATTTATGATCAGCTTATCTATGAATATTATTTGAATCTTCTCTGAATTCTTTTATGCATGATTTGATATCTTTGTAATTCTCTTCAAACTATTAGTTTGGTTTGGCCAACTAGATTGGTTTTTCTTGCAATGTGAGAAGTGCTTAGCTTTGGGTTCAATCTTGTAGTGTCCTTTCCCAGTGACAGTAGGGGCAGCAGGGCACGTATTGTATTGTTGCCATCGAGGATAAAAAGATGGGGTTTTCATCATATTGCTTGAGTTAATTCCTCTACATCATGTCATCTTGCTTAATGTGGTACTCCGTTCTTTATGAACCGAATACTCTAGATGCATGCTGGATAGCGGTCGATGTGTGGAGTAATAGTAGTAGATGCAGAATCGTTTCAGTCTACTTGACACAGACGTGATGCCTATATTCATGATCATTGCCTTAGATATCATCGTAACTTTGCGCTTTTCTATCAATTGCGTGGCAGTAATTTGTTTACCCACCGTATTATTTTCTATCTTGAGAGAAGCCTCTAGTGAAACCTATAGCCCCTGGGTCTATTTTCCATCATATAAGTTTCGGATCTACTATTTTGCAATCTTTTACTTTTCGATCTATAAACCAAAAATACCAAAGATATTTACTTTATCGTTTATCTATCTTTATTAGATCTCACATTTGCAAGTAACCATGAAGGGATTGAAAACCCCTTTATAGCGTTGGGTGCAAGTTGTTTGATTTTTTGTGCAGGTATTCGATGACTTGTGCGTTATCTCCTACTGGATTGATAACTTGGTTCTCAAACTGAGGGAAATACTTATCTCTACTTTGCTGCATCACCCTTTCCTCTTCAAGGGAAAAACCAACACAAGCTCAAGAAGTAGCAACCCACACTTCTTAATCGAGCAATTTTAGCACCTTCTCGCGTAAGTTGTATGCATACTATACACCGACGGTGCTCCAGGATATTTTGTACCGCATCTCATACGATTGGTGATAATAAACTTTGTGCGATCTACTTGATTTTTCGTCTTGATTTGAATTACATAATGGGGTCACAGCTGCAATGGATGGTGTTTGAATTGCTAGAACTTTTATCTGTAGTGAACATGCAACTATAGGTGTGTCGTCAAAAAATTGGAATTATTCAGGGTTCGTTTGGACATTTTTATACATTAACTTGGTTTTCTATGCATTTCAGGTGCACAATTCAAAACTAAACTATATGCACATGCTCTGGTGCACCAAAATGGGTTGTAAAATGATATATGTGTCCATGGGTTGATGCTTATGTCCCATTCAAGAAATGGGAATGGATTTCAAACACCACGACATCGTGGCTCTCTGGCAAACATTGAGGTGCTTGCTTTTGTAATTCTAGTAAATACAAAACTCGTCTGAAATTCATGAACCTTGGCATGGTATCATGGAACGTCATCAACATGCTGGGGTAAAAAAATATTGTCCCATTTGGGGCAGGTTATGGTATAAGCTTCTCGCAAACCAGAGCTTCTCTCACAACAAGCCTGGTGGTTTCGATAGGGAACGTGCTACCTTGGGGGATGAAACGATATCTGTTGCCTCTTCTTACTTTCAAAATGTTCTCGTGTCAACATAGAACGACATGAGTGTTATGCAATTTTTGGGTTTTTTTGGGTTCGCTTGGACATTTTTATACATTAACTGAGTTTTCTATGCATTCATGTGCATAATTCAAATTTGACTACATGCACATGCTCCAGTGCATATAAACGGGTTGAAAAATCAAATGTGTGTCCTTGGTTGCAACCTTAGGTCCCATGCAAGAAATGGGAATGAATGTCAAACACCTTTGCCACCGTCGCTCGACCGCTAACATTGAGATACATGGTTTTAAAATTCTAGTGAATCGTAAACTCGTCTGAAATTCATGAAACTTGACATGCTATCATGGAACGACATCAACATGTAGTGGTAAAAATATTGTCCCATTTGGGGTAGGTTGGGGTATAAGCTTCTCACAATCCAGAGCTTCTCGAAACAAGCCTCATTGTTACGGTAGGGAACGTTTCACCTTTCTGGACGAAACGATATCCGTTGCCTCTTCTGGATTTCAATTTTTTCTCTAGTGTCAACATAGAACTACAGGAGTGTTGTGTTAAATTTTGGAATTTTTCGGGGTTCGTTTGGACATTCTTGTACATTAATTGAGTTTTCAATGCATTTGTGTGCATAATTCAAATTTGAACTACAGGCACATGCTCTAATGCATATAAATTGGTTGAAAATTCAAATATGTGTCCTTGGTTGCATGCTTAGGTCCCATGCAAGAAGTGGGAATGAATGTCAAACACCCTGCCACCGTCACTCGACCGCAAACATTGAAATACCTGGTTTTTAAATTCTAGTAAATCCAAAACTCTTCTGAAATTCATGAAACTTGGCATGCTATCATGGAGCGGCATCAACATGCCGTGGTAATTTTTTTGTCCCATTTGGGGCAGTTTGGGTATAAGCTTCTCATAAACCAGAGCTTTTCTCACAACAAGCCTGATGGTTTTGGTAGGGAACGTGCCACCTTTGGGGACGAAACGATATTTGTTGCCTCTCATTGCTTTCAAAAAAATTCTAGTGTCAACATAGAACAACATGAGTGTTGTGTTAAATTTTGGAATTTTTTGGGCTTCATTTGGACATTTTTATACATTAACTGGGTTTTCTAGGCAGTTTATGTGCATAATTCAAATTTGAACTACATGCACATGCTCTAGTGCATATAAATTGGTCGAAAAATCAAATATGTGTCCCTGGATGCATGCTTAGGTCACATGCAAGAAATGGGAATGAATTTCAAACACCAGGGCACTGTTGATTGCTGGCAAAATGTTGAGATACTTTGTTTTTAAATTCTAGTAAGTCCAAAACTCGTCTGAAATTCATGAAACTTGGCATGCTATCATGGAATGGCACCCCGCATGCTGTGGTATTTTCATGTCCATTTTGAGAGAAGGCGCACTCGAATAACAGCCAACAAAGGCATTTTGAAACAAATAGCTGCCACTGTAACATCTCAAACATTTTGTATAATTTAAACCGTGTGCATTCTGTTAACCATTCACGTGACGCCATGCCTCACTCTTTTAATGGCTAGGAGGTGCCGTGCAGATAGGTGCTTGACTAAATGGGAGGCGTGCGAGCTGTACTCCAATGCGCATGCTCACCAGGAAGCGAGCCCTTTGACTTCCATGGCCGCCCGGCTTGATCGCATCCTCTCCATTAATGGCGCCCAAGCCGTAGTTTAATACGGTTTTTAAATATAAAACACCCATCGCATACGTTTTAGTTAGAACACCCGTATGCAAACCGACAACTTCCCCAAGAAGCCAAGGGAAAATGTGCCGAGCAGGATTTGTGCAGCTCTTGATCGCAGACGTTTTAGATAGAACACCCGTATGCAAAGTGAGAGCTATGGTCTTCCCCCCTTAAGTCAAGGGAAAATTCGCAGCGCAGGATTTGTGCATCTCTTCAACGCAAACGGTTCAGATTGAATACGGTATGCAAAGCTAGACTTCGGTGCTAAGCCAAGAGAAAATGTGTCGAGCTGGATTTGTACTTCCCTTCAATGCAAACAGTTGTTTTGGATGACCCGTGTGCAACCACGTACAAACAATTTGGTAAGATTTGCATCTGTCATATTGGGTATGTTGCCATTTGTCAAACTAGAAAGATTGACATTTGGTGATCTAGTTACATTGCCATTTGTCAATCCTTGTAACACTGCTATTTGTCAAAATATGTAGCTAAAAATCACTAGCACTATCTAATTTTTGCAACTAAAATTCAGTAATTAAGCATAGATTTCATTCATAGATTAAGCAGTCGTTCTTAATTTATACAAACAGTTCAACTCGATAGCTGAACCGACCAAACTTTTCCCCAATTGTTGCCAACCACGTACTGAAATAGCTAGTTCAACTATATATACTAGCTAATTTTAAGTACGTTGTACAGTTCCACCACATCTATAGTCAGATGAACTGAACAAAATAGCCCCTAAATACTACTACTACTACTACTACGGAGGGGCTTTGTACTACTTTCGGCAGCCTCTCCTCTGCCGAGCGCGCTCAGCAAGAGGAAGCGGAGGAGGAGCCTACCGGCGAGCTGGACAACTGCAATACGATGCCTGCCGCTGCTGCACCTTCAGTGACACTCTCCTCGAACGCCCTCTATCACTCCAGACGACCCCTCTCGAAGTGGTCGGACTACTCGTAGGTCTCCTGATTCCTTGCCTCTGCGTCGATGTGTGCTGCGGCCACGGCTGCGGTAAGGCTCTTTGCGTGCTCAACGAGGTGCTCCTCCTCCTCCCGCAGGATCTTGATGTAGCGCGCAAGGTCGCTGATGCACGAGTAGGCCTCCACCTCCACCTCCCTCCTTCGGGCGGCAGTGGCGGAGCGGGTGATGATCCCGGCGGTCGACGGTGGGCTGGCGGCCACGGCGGCCAACGATGGGGTGGCGGACACGACCACCACCTCCCGGCTTCGGGCTGCGGTGGCGGAGCGGTGATGGCCACGATGGACGACAGTGTGGTGGCAGCCACGACGGCCACCTCCCGCCTTCGAGCCGCAGCGGCGGAGCGGGTGATGGCACTGGCTTTCGACGGTGGTGTGGCGCAACGACGTCCAGCAACAGCTGCCAACGGGTAGCGGCGGCGGAGCGTGTGGTGGGTGTTCCGCACACACACAATAGGGATGCCATGCACACTACACTACGCCGGGGACTGCGCGGCCGCTACGGTGTAGCCTCCCAGCTGGAGATGTCCTCTGATGACGGCGGAGTGGTTGAGCGACGACGACGGATTGGTGCCATTGGCGATTGTGGGAGAAGCAGATGAGATAAGCTACAGGGAGGGAGGGGAAAACACGATGTAGGACTTGCCAGCCGTGAGGGTTTATATAGTAGGCTGGTAAGCATTGGGATTTGGGGGATTTCATCGAGTTGGGCGAGAAGCTTGCGCTGGAACCTGCGTGGTTGCGCGGGAATGGGCTCACCACCGTTTGGCCAAAAGAACACCCCCGCGCGCTGCTCAAGCTTGCGCTTGAAGCCGTCTGCGGTAGCGGGGTGACAAGACGTGCGAGAGGAGGACGAAAGGACACTTACACATTGATACGTCTCCAACGTATCTATAATTTTTGATTGCTCCATGGTACTTTATCTACTGTTTTGGACTATATTGGGCTTTATTTTCCACTTTTATATTACTTTTGGGACTAACCTATTAACCGGAGGCCCAGCCCAGAATTGCTGTTTTTTGCCTATTTCAGTGTTTCGAAGAAACGGAATATCAAACGAAGTCCAAACGGGATGAAACCTTCGGGAACGTGATCTTCTCACCGAACGTGATCCGGAGACTTGGACCCTACTCCAAGAAGTGCAGGGCGGTCACGAGGTGGAGTCGCGCCCCAGGCACGCCCCTACCTCGTGGGCCCCCTGATGCTCCACCGACGTACTCCTTCCTCCTATATATACCTATGTATCCCCAAACGATCAGAGGAGGAGCCAAAAACCTAATTCCACCGCCGTACCTTCCTGTATCCACGAGATCCCATCTTGAGGCCAGTTTCGGAGCTCCACCGGAGGGGGCATCCACAACGGAGGGCTTCTACATCAACACCATAGCCCCTCCGATGAAGTGTGAGTAGTTTATTTCAGACCTTCGGGTCCATAGCTAGTAGCTAGATGGCTTCTTCTCTCTTTTTGGATCTCAATACAATGTTCTCCCCCTCTCTCGTGGAGATCTATTCGATGTAATCTTCTTTTTGCGGTGTGTTTGTTGAGACCGATGAATTGTGGGTTTATGATCCAGCTTATCTATGAATAATATTTGAATCTTCTCTGAATTATTTTATCTGTGATTGAGTTAGCTTTGCAAGTCTCTTCGAATTATCCGTTTGGTTTGGCCAACTAGATTGGTAGTTCTTGCAATGGGAGAAGTGCTTAGCTTTGGGTTCAATCTTGCGGTGTCCTTACCCAGTGACAGAAAGGGTTGCAAGGCACGTATTGTATTGTTGCCATCGAGGATAACAAGATGGGGTATTTATCATATTGCATGAATTTATTCCTCTACATCATGTCATCTTGCTTAAGGCGTTACTCTGTTTTTAACTTAATACTCTAGATGCATGCTGGATAGCGGTCGATGAGTGGAGTAATAGTAGTAGATGCAGAATCGTTTCGATCTACTTGTTTTGTACGTGATGCCTATATACATGATCATACCTAGATAACCTCATAACTATGCTCAATTCTGTCAATTGGTCAACAGTAATTTGTTCACCCACCGTAGAATACTTATGCTCTTGAGAGAAGCCACTAGTGAAACCTATGGCCCCCGGGTCTATTCTCATCATATCAATCTCCATCACTTTATTTACTTGCTTTGTTTTACTTTGCTTTTGCTTTTTATTTTGCATCTTTATACCAAAAATACCAAAAATATTATCTCTATCGATCTCACTCCGTAAGTATTGTGAAGGATTGACAACCCCTAATCGCGTTGGTTGCGGTAGCTATCCTTTTGTGCAGTACGAGGGACTTGCGCGTGGCCTCTTTGGATTGATACCTTGGTTCTCAAAAGCGAGGGAAATACTTACGCTTCGTGCTGCATCATCCTCTCCTCTTGAGGAAAACCAGCATAAGCTCAAGGCGTAGCAAGAAGGATTTCAGCGCCGTGTCGGGAGGTCTCATAAAAGTAAACATACCAAGTACCCATCACAATCCCTATCTCCGCATTACATTATTTGCCATTTGTCTCTCGTTTTCCTCTCCCCACTTCACCCTTGCCGTTTTATTTGCCCTCTCTTTCCCAATCTCCTCCTCCTTTTCCTTTGCCTTTTCCTCGTCCGTTTGTTTGCTCGTGTGTTAGTTTGCTTGTTCGTCGCGATGGCTCAAGATGCTACCAAATTGTGTGATTTCACCAATACCAATAATAATGATTTCCTTAGCACTCCGATTGCTCCTCTTGCCAATACGAATCTTGTGAAATCAATACTGCTTTGTTGAATCTTGTTATGAAAGATCAATTACGGCCTTCCTAGTGAAGATGCCGCTACTCATCTAAATAACCGTTGATTTATGTGATATGCAAAATAAAAAGATGTCGATAATGATGTCGTTAAATTGAAGCTATTTCCTTTTTAAGCTTAGAGATCGTGCTAAAGCGTGGTTTTCATCTTTGCCTAAAAATAGTATTGATTCTTGGAACAAGTGCAAAGATGCTTTTATCTCTAAGTATTTTCCTCCCGCTAAGATTATCTCTCTTAGGAACGATATTATGAATTTTAAGCAACTTGATCATGAACATGTTGCACAAGCTTGGGAGAGAATGAAATTAATGATACGTAATTGTCCTACTCATGGTTTGAACTTGTGGATGATTATACAAAATTTATGCTGGATTGAATTTTGCTTCTAGAAATCTTTTAGATTCAGCCGCGGGAGGCAATTTTTATGGAAATCACTTTAGGAGATGCTACTAAACTCCTAGATAATATTATGGTTAATTATTCTCAATGGCATTCTAAAAGATCTACCAATAAAAAAGTGCATGCTATAGAAGAAATCAATGTTTTGAGTGGAAAGATGGATGAACTTATGAAGTTATTTACTAAGAGTGTTTCTTCTGATCCTAATGATATGCCTTTGTGTACCTTGATAGAGAATAATAATGAATCTATGGATGTGAATTTTGTTGGTAGGAATAATTTTAGTAACAACGCGTATAGAGGGAATTTTAATCCTAGGCCTTATCCTAGTAATCCTTCTAATAATTATGGAAATTCCTACAACAACTCTTATGGAAATTTTAATAAGATGCCCTCTGAATTTGAGAGTAGTGTTAAAGAGTTTATGAATTCACAAAAGAATTTTAATGCTTTGCTTGAAGAGAAATTGCTTAAAGTTGATGATTTGGCTAGGAACGTTGATAGAATTTCTCTCGAGATTGATTCTTTAAAGCTTAGATCTATTCCTCCTAAGCATGATATCAATGAGTCTCTCAAAGCTATGAGAATTTCCATTGATGAGTGCAAAGAAAGAACCGCTAGGATGCGTGCTTCCAAAGATGCCTTTATTAAAGCGTGTTCTTCTAATTCCTATAAAAATCAAGATGAAGATCTGAAAGTTATAGATATGTCCCTATTAAATCTTTGTTTTGCCATATGAATCTTGATGAAACTGATTATGATCTTCCTTTACCTAGAAGGCGTTCTAAAATTCGAGTTTTAGATCTTGATGATGAAATTGATAAAAGTGGGATTGAAAGAAATAAAAATCGAGATATTGCTAAACCCACTATTTTGGATCTCAAGGAATTTAATTATGAAAATTGCTCTTTAATTGATTGTATTTCCTTGTTGCAATCCGTGCTAAATTCTCCTCATGCTTATAGTCAAAATAAGGCTTTTACCGAACACATTGTTGATGCCTTGATGCAATCTTATGAAGAAAAGCTTGAGTTGAAAGTTTCTATCCCTAGGAAACTCCATGATGAGTGGGAACCTACTATCAAAATTAAAATTAAAGAATATGAGTTTCATGCTTTGTGTGATTTGGTTGCTAGTGTCTCTACTATTCCCAAAACTTTATGTGATTTGCTAGATTTCCGTGATTTTGATGATTGCTCTCTAAACTTGCATCTTGCGGATTCCACTATTAAAAAGCCTATGGTAAGAATTAATAATTTACTTATTGTTGCAAATAGGAATTATGTGCCTGTAGATTTTATCGTTCTTGATATAGATTGCAATCCTTCATGTCCAATTATTCTTGGTAGACCTTTCCTTAGAACGATTGGTGCAATTATTGATATGATGGAAGGAAATATTAGATTCCAATTTCCCTTAAAGAAGGGCATGGAACAATTTCCTAGAAAGAAAATAAATTACCATATGAATCTATCATGAGAGCCACTTATGGATTGCCTACCAAAGATGGCAATACCTAGATCTATCCTTGCTTTTATGCCTAGCTAGGGGCGTTAAACGATAGCGCTTGTTGGGAGGCAACCCAATTTTATTTTTAGTTTTTTTTCTTTTTGCTTCTGTTTAGGAATAAATAATCCATCTAGCCTATGTTTAGATGTGGTTTTATCTTTTAATTAGTGTTTGTGCCAAGTTAAACCTATTAGATCTTCTTGGGAGATAGTTATTTGATCTTGCTGTAATTTCCAGAATCTTTGCGCTCAATGCCCGAATTGTTAAAAATCACCAGAACGTGATAAAATAGTTATTCCAATTGCTGCTGATCAATAAATTTTTTTCCAGGTCGTATAATTTTTTGGGTTCCAGAAGTTTGCGTTAGTTACAGATTACTACAGACTGTTCTGTTTTTGACAGATTCTGTTTTGCGTGTGTTGTTTGCTTATTTTGATGAATCTATGGCTAGTAAAATAGTTTATAATCCATAGAAAAGTTGGAATACAGTAGGTTTAACACCAATATAAATAAAGAATGAGTTCATTACAGTACCTTAAATTAGTCTTTTGTTTTCTTTCTCTAGCAGACTCACGAGATTTCTATTGAGTTTTGTGTTGTGAAGTTTTAAAGTTTTGGGTGAATTCTTTTGATGGATTATGGAACAAGGAGTGGCAAGAGCCTAAGCTTGGGGATGCCCATGGCACCCCAAGAAATCAAGGACACCAAAAGTCAAAGCTTGGGGATGCGCGGAAGGCATCCCTCTTTAAATCTACTTCCATCGGTAATTTACTTGGAGCTATATTTTATTCACCAACATGATATGTGTTTTGCTTGGAGCGTCTTGTATTATTTGAGTCTTTGCTTGTTAGTTTACCACAATCATCCTTTCTGTACACACCTTTTGAGAGAGCCATACATGATTTGGAATTTGTTAGAATACTCTATGTGTTTCACTTATATCTTTTGAGCTTGATAGTTTTGCTCATAGTGCTTCACTTATAGCTTTTGAGCGTGATAATTTTTGCTCTAGTGCTTCTCTTAGATCTTTTAGAGCACGGTGTGGATTTGTTTTAAAGAAAATTGATCTCTCATGCTTCACTTAGATTATTTTGATAGTCGTTAATATCATGGTAATTTTCTTAATGTTCATATACTTGGTGTTCAAGATATGTGAAACTTTCTTTTGAGTGAATTGAATACTAAGATAAATTTAATGCTTAATAATTGTTTTGAGATATGGAGGTAATAATATCAAAGTCGTGCTAGTTGATAATTGTGAATTTGAGAAATACTTGTGTTGAAGTTTGCAAGTCCCGTAGCATGCACGTATGGGTAAAGTTGTGTAACAAATTTGAAACATGAAGTGTACCTGGCTTGTGCATACTTGTGAGTGGCGGTCGGGGACGAGCGATGGTCTTTTCCTACCAATCTATCCCCCTAGGAGCATTGCGTGTAGTACTTGATTTTTGATGGCTTCTAAATTTCTGCAACAAGTATATGAGTTCTTTTGACTAATGTTGAGTCCATGGATTATACGCACTTTTACCTTTCCGCATTTGCTAGCCTCTTCGGTACCGTGCATTGCCCTTTCTCACCTTAAGAGTCGGTGCAAACTTCGCCGGTGCATCCAAACCCCGTGATATGATACGCTCTTTCACACATAAACCTCCTTATATTTTCCTCAAAACAGCCACCATACCTACCTATCATGGCATTTCCATTCCGAGATATATTGCCATGCAACTTCCATCATCATTATTATGACATACATTACTTTTATCATATTGCCATTGCATGATCATGTAGTTGACATCGTATTTGTGGCAAAGCCACCATGCATTATTTTCCATACATGTCACTCTTGATTCATTGCACCATCCTGGTACATCGCCGGAGGCATTCATATAGAGTCATATTTTGTTCTAAGTTTCGAGTTGTAATTGTTGAGTTGTAAGAGAAATAAAAGTGCGATGATCTTCATTATTAGAGCATTGTCCCAAGTGAGGAAAGGATGATGGAGACTATGATTCCCCCATAAGTTGGGATGAGACTCCGGACGAAATAAATAAAAAGAAGAAGAGAAAAAAAGAGAAAAGGCCCAAATAAAAAAATGAGAGAAAAAGAGAGAAGGGACAATGCTACTATCCTTTTACCACACTCGTGCTTCAAAGTAGTACGTTGTTCTTCATGTAGTGAGTCTCATATATTGTGCTTCAAAGTAGCACTAAGATCTTCATGATAGAGAGTCTCTCATTTTTTCACTTTCATATACTAGTGGGATTTTTTCATTATAGAACTTGGCTTGTATATTCCAATGACGGGCTTCCTCAAAGTGCCCTAGGTCTTCGTGAGCAAGAAAGTTGGATGCACAACCACTTAGTTTCTTTTGTAGAGCTTTCATATACTTATAGCTCTAGTGCATCCGTTGCATGGCAATCCCTACTCCTCATGTTGACATCAATTGATGGGCATCTCCATAGCCCGTTGATTATCCTCGTCGATATGAGATTTTCTCCTTTTTTGTCTTCTCCACACAATCCCATCATCATATTCTATTCCACCCATAGTGCTATACCCATGGCTCGCGCTCATGTATTGCGTAAAGGTTGAAAGAGTTTGAGATTATTTGAGTATGAAACAATTGCTTGGCTTGTCATCGGGCGTATATGTTGGAAATATGCCCTAGAGGCAATAATAAAAGGCATTATTATTATATTTCCTTGTTTATGATAATTGTCTTTTATTCATGCTATAATTGTATTATCCGGAAATCGTAATACATGTGTGAATACATAGACTACAATACGTCCCTAGTAAGCCTCTAGTTGACTAGCTCATTGGTCAACAGATAGTCATGGTTTCGACTATGGACATCGATGTCATTGACAACGGGATCACGTCATTAGGAGAATGGCGTGATGGACAAGACAATCCTAAGCATAGCACAAGATCGTGTAGTTCGTTTTGCTAGAGCTTTTCAATGTCAAGTATCTCTTCCTTAGACCATGAGATCGTGTAACTCCCGGATACCGTAGGAGTGCTTTGGGTGTACCAAGCGTCACAACGTAATCGGGTGACTATAAAGGTGCACTACGGTATCTTCAAAAGTATCTGTTGGGTTGACACGGATCGAGGCAGGATTTGTCACTCCGTATGACGGAGAGGTATCACCGGGCCCACTCGGTAGTGCATCATCATAATGAGCTCAAAGTGACCAAGTGTGCGGTCACGGGATCATGCATTATGAATGCGAGTAAAGTGACTTGCGTAACTTGAGACTGAGCGAGGTATTGGGATACCAACGATCGAGTCTCGGGCAAGTAACATACCGTCGACAAAGGGAATAGTATCACGGGTTGCTTGAATCCTCGACATCGTGGTTCATCCGATGACATCATCGAGGAGCATGTAGGAGCCAACATGGGTATCCAGATCCGCTGTTGGTTATTGACACGAGAGCGTCTCGGTCATGTCGCATGTCTCCCGAACCCGTAGGGTCTACACATAAGGTTCGGTGGCGCTAAGGTTATTAGGAAGACTTGTATGTGATTACGAATGTTGTTGAGTCCGGATGAGATCCGGACGTCACAAGTAGTTCGGAAGGGTCGGAGGTAAAGATTTATATATGGGAAGTTGTCAAGCGGACACGAGAAAGTTTGAGGCGTCGGTATTGTACGGGGCCACCGGAAGGGTTCGAAGGTCCACGGGAGGGCCACCTCCCGGGGGCCACTGGGCTGCGTGGGGAAGGAGCCAGCCCTGGTGGGCTGGGAGCACCCCTTGGGCCCTTGTGCCTAGGGTTTGGGGGAACCCTAGAAGGCGCCCCTTGCTTGGGGGCAAGCCACCCCTCCACAGCCGCCCCCCTCTAGATTCCCATCTAGAGGGGCCGGCCCCCTTGCCCCTTCCCCCTATAAATAGAGGGGTGAGGGGAGGGCAGCCGCACCACAAGCCAAGGTGCAGCCCCTCCCCTCCCCAACACCTCTCCTCCTCCATACGTGCTTGGCGAAGCCCTGTCGGAGTACTGCTGCACCAACTACACCACGCCGTCGTGCTGCCGTTGGAGCTGTCTTCCTCAACCTCTCCTTCCTCCTTGCTGGATCAAGACGGAGGAGACGTCGTCCGTACCGTACGTGTGTTGAACGCGGAGGTGTTGTCCGTTCAGCACTTGGTCATCGGTGATCCGAATCACGGCGAGTCGACTCCCTCATCACCATCCCTTGAGCGCTTCCTTTTCGATCTACAAGAGGTATGTAGATGCAAACTCACTCCCTTGACACGTTGCTTAGATGAACTCATAGATGGATCTTGGTGAAACCGTAGGAAAAATTTTAATTTTCTGCAGCGTTCCCCAACAGTGGCATCATGAGCTAGGTCTATCGTAGTTCTCTATTGCACGAGTAGAACACAATTTGGTTGTGGGCGTAGATCTTGTCAACTTGCTTGCCGCTACTAGTCTTATCTTGCTTCCGCGGTTTTGTGGGATGAAGCGGCCGGACCAACCTTACGTGCGCTTACGTGAGACCGGTTCCACCGACTAACATGCACTAGTTGCATAAGGTGGCTGGCGGGTGTCTGTCTCTCCACTTTAGTTGGGCGGATTCGATGAAAAGGGTCCTTATGAAGGGTAAATAGAATTTGACAAAATCACGTTGTGGTTATTAAGTAGGTAAGAAAACGTTCTTGCTAGAACCCAATTGCAGCCACGTAAAAGATGCAACAACAATTAGAAGACGTCTAACTTGTTTTTGCAGCAATTGTCATGTGATGTGATATGGCCAAGTTGTGATGAATGATGAATGACATATTGTGATGTATGAGATCATGTTCTTGTAATAGGAATCATGACTTGCATGTCGATGAGTATGACAACCGGCAGGAGCCATAGGAGTTGTCTTTATTTTTGTATGACCTGCGTGTCATTGAAGAACGCCATGTAAATTACTTTACTTTATTGCTAAACGCGTTAGCCATAGAAGTAGAAGTAGTCGTTGGCGTGACAACTTCATGAAGACATGATGATGGAGATCATGATGATGGAGATCATGGTGTCATGCGGTGACAAGATGATCATGGAGCCCGAAGATGGAGATCAATGGAGTTTTATGATATTGGCCATATCATGTCACTATTATATAATTGCATGTGATGTTTATTATGTTTATGCATCTTGTTTACTTAGAACGACGGTAGTAAATAAGATGATCCTTACAAAATTTCAAGAAGTGTTCTCCCTAACGTGCACCGTTGCTAAAGTTAAATCGTTTGAAGCACCACGTGATGATCGGGTGTGATAGATCCTTACGTTCACATACAACGGGTGTAAGACAGTTTTACACATGCAAAACACTTAGGGTTAACTTGACGAGCCTAGCATGTACAGACATGGCCTCGGAACACGGAGACCGAAAGGTCGAACACGAGTCGTATGGAAGATGCGATCAACATGAGAATGTTCACCGACGATGACTAGTCCGTCTCACGTGATGATCGGACACGGCCTAGTCGACTCGGATCGTGTAACACTTAGATGACTAGAGGGATGTCGAATCTGAGTGGGAGTTCATTCAATAATTTGATTAAGATGAACTCAATTATCATGAACTTAGTCTAAAACTTTTTGCAGAATATGTCTTGTAGATCAAATGGCCAGCGCTCATGTCAACATGAACTTCAACGCGTTCTAGAAAACCAAGCGAAAGATGATGGCAGCAACTATACGGACTGGGTCCGGAACACGAGATCATCCTCATAGCTGCCAAGAAGGCATATGTCCTAGAAGCACCGTTAGGTGACCCACCTGCTCTCCCAAAGACTTTGCAAGATGATTTGAGCGTTTGGCGGACAAGTCTCGATGATTACTCCCTCGTTCGGTCGGCATGCTTTACAGCTTAGAACCGGGGCTCCAAAAGAGTTTTGAGCGACACGGAGCATATGAGATGTTTGAAGAGCTGAAACTAGTTTTCCAAGCTCATGCCCGGGTCGAGAGATATGAAGTCTCCTACAAGTTCTATAGTTGTAAGATGGAGGAAAACAGTTCTGTCAGTGAGCACATACTCAAAATGTCTGGGTTGCACAGCCTCCTGTCCCAGCTGGAAATTAACCTCCCGGACGAGGCGGTCATTGACAGAATCCTTCAGTCGCTCCCACCAAGCTACAAGAGCTTCGTGATGAACTACAATATGCAGGGGATGGTGAAGACCATTCTGAAGTATTTCAATCTGAAGTCGTGCAGAGGTTGAAATCAAGAAAGAACATCAAGTGTTGATGGTCAATAAGACCACTAAGTTTAAGAAGGGCAAGGGTAAGAAGAACTTCAAGAAGGGCGACAAAGATGTTGCCGCGCTGGTAAGCCAGTTGCGGGAAGAAGTCAAAGAATGGACCCAAGCACGAGACCGAGTGCTTTTATTGCAAGGGAAGGGTCCTTTGAGCGGAACTGCCCCAAATACTTAGCGGATAAGAAGGCGGCAACACCAAAGGTATATTTGATATACATGTAATTGATGTGTACCTTACCAATTACTCGTAGTAACTCCTGGTATTTGATACGGTGCCGTTGCTCACATTTGTAACTCACAGCAGGAGCTGCGGAATAAGCGGAGGCTGGCGAAGGATGAGGTGACGATCTTGCGCGTCGGGAATGGTTCAGTCGATGTGATCGCCGTCGACACGCTACCTCTACATTTACCTACGGGATTAGTTTTGAACCTTAATAATTGTTATTTGGTGCCAAGTTTGAGCATGAACATTGTATCTGGATCTCGTTTAATGCGAGATGGCTACTCATTTAAATCCGAGAATAATGGTTGTTCTATTTATATGAGAGATATGTTTTATGGTCATGCTCCAATGGTCAATGGTTTATTCTTAATGAATCTCGGCGTAATGTTACACATATTCATAGCGTGAATACCAAAAGATGTAAAGTTGATAACGATAGTCCCACATACTTGTGGCACTTTGCCGCCTTGGTCACATTGGTGTCAAGCGCATGAAGAAGCTCCATGCGGTGGACTTTTGGAGTCTCTAGATTATGAATCATTTGACACATGCGAACCATGCCTCATGGGCAAGATGACCAAGACTCCGTTCTCGGAACAATGGAGCGAGCAACCAACTTGTTGGAAATCATACATACCGATGTGTGCGGTCCAATGGCGTTGAGGCTCATGGAGGATATCGTTATGTTCTCACTCTCACAGATGACTTGAGTAGATATGGGTATGTCTACTTGATGAAACACAAGTCTGAGACCTTTGAAAAGTTCAAGGAATTTCAGAATGAAGTAGAGAATCAACATGACCGAAAGATAAAATTCTTACGATCGGATCATGGAGGAGAATATTTAAGTCACGAATTTGGTACACACTTAAGAAAATGTGGAATCGTTTCACAACTCACGCCGCCTGGAACACCTCAGCGTAACGGTGTGTCCGAACGTCGTAATCACACTCTATTGGATATGGTGCGATCCATGATGTCTCTTACCGATTTACCGCTATCATTTTGGGGATACGCTCTAGAGACAGCTACATTCACTTTAAATAGGGCACCGTCTAAATCCGTTGAGACGACACCGTATGAATTATGGTTTGGGAAGAAACCTAAGCTGTCATTTCTAAAAGTTTGGGGATGCGATGCTTATGTCAAGAAACTTCAACTGAAAAGCTCGAACCCAAGTCGGAAAATGCGTCTTCATAGGATACCCTAAAGAAACCATTGGGTATACCTTCTACTTAAGATCCAAGGGCAAGATCTTTGTTGCCAAGAACGGATCCTTTACGGAAAAAGTTTCTCTCGAAAGAAGTAAGTGGGAGGAAAGTGGAACTCGATGAAGTACTAACTCTTGAACGGAAAGCGGTGCAGCTCAGGAAAATATTCTGTGGTGCCTGCACCGGCCGGAGAGGAAAGTATTGATGATGATCAAGGTACTTGGATCAAGTTGCTACTGAACCCGTGGTCCACAAGGACACGTTCCGCACTGTGAGTGGTACGCAACCCTGTCACGGAAATCATGTTGTTGGACAACGGTGAACCTCGAACTATGAAGAAGCGATGGCGGGCCCAGATTCCAACAAATGGCTTGAAGCCATGAAATCCGAGATAGAATCCATGTATGAAAACAAAGTATGGACTTTGGTGACTTGCCCGATGATCGGCGAGCAATAGAAAACAAATGGATCTTTAAGAAGAAGACGGACGCGGATGGTAATATTACCATCTATAAAGCTCGACTTGTCGCTAAGGGTTATCGGCAAGTTCAAGGGATTGACTACGACGAGACATTCTCTCCGTGGCGAAGCTTAAGTCCGTCCGAATCATGTTAGCAATTGCCGCATACTATGATTATGAGATATGGCAGATGGACGTCAAAACATCGTTCCTTAATGGTTATCTTAAGGAAGAGCTGTATATGATGCAGCGGAAGGTTTTGTCGATCCTAAGAATCTTGACAAAGTATGCAAGCTCCAGCGATCCATTTATGGGCTGGTGCAAGCATCTCGGAGTTGGAACATTCGCTTTGATGAGATGATCAAAGCGTTTGGGTTTATGCAGACTTATGGAGAAGCCTGCGTTTACAAGAAAGTGAGTGGGAGCTCTGTAGCATTTGTAGATGACATACTTTTGATGGGAAATAATATAGAATTCTTGGACAGCATTAAGGCCTACTTGAATAAGTGTTTTCCAATGAAGGACCTTGGAGAAGCTGCTTATATATTAGGCATCAAGATCTATAGAAATAGATCGAGGCGCCTCATAGGTCTTTCACAAAGCACATACCTTGATAAGATTTTGAAGAAGTTCAAAATGGATCAGTCAAGAAGGGGTTCTTGCTGTATTGCAAGGTGTGAGATTGAGCTCGGCTCAATGCCCGACCACGACAAAAGATAAAGAAGAGATGAGTGTCATCCCTATGCTTCAGCCATAGGATCTATTATGTATGCCATGCTTGTGTACGGACCTGATGTAAACCTTGCCGTAAGTTTGGTAGGAAGGTACCAAAGTAATCCCGCAAGGAACACTGGACAGCGGTCAAGAATATCCTAAAGTACCGAAAGGACAAAGGACATGTTTCTCGTTTATGGAGGTGACGAAGAGCTCGTCGTAAAGGGTTACGTCGATGCTAGCTTCAACACAGATCTGGATGACTCTAAGTCACAAACCGGATCGTGTATATGTTGAATGGTGGAGCGATAGCTAGTGCAGCTGCAAGCGAAGCGTCGTGGCGGGATCTACATGTGAAGCGGAGTACATGGCAGCCTCGGAGGCAGCGCATGAAGCAATTTGGGTGAAGGAGTTCATCACCGACCTAGAGTCATACCCAATGCGTCGGGGCCAATCAAACTCTTCTGTGACAACACCGGAGCTATTGCACTTGCCAAGGAGCCAGGTTTCACAAGAAGACCGAGCACATCAAGCGTCGCTTCAACTCCATCCGTGAAAATGTTCAAGATGGAGACATAGAAATTTGTAAAGTGCATACGGATCTGAATGTCGCAAATCCGTTGACTAAACCTCTTCATGCGGCAAAACATGATCAACACCGAACTCTATGGGTGTTTGATTCATCACAATGTAACTAGATTATTGACAGTGCAAGTGGGAGACTGTTGGAAATATGCCCTAGAGGCAATAATAAAAGGCATTATTATTATATTTCCTTGTTTATGATAATTGTCTTTTATTCATGCTATAATTGTATTATCCGGAAATCGTAATACATGTGTGAATACATAGACTACAATCGTCCCTAGTAAGCCTCTAGTTGACTAGCTCGTTGGTCAACAGATAGTCATGGTTTCGACTATGGACATCGATGTCATTGACAACGGGATCACGTCATTAGGAGAATGACGTGATGGACAAGACAATCCTAAGCATAGCACAAGATCGTGTAGTTCGTTTTGCTAGAGCTTTTCAATGTCAAGTATCTCTTCCTTAGACCATGAGATTATGTAACTCCGGATACCGTAGGAGTGCTTTGGGTGTACCAAACGTCACAACGTGGCGGGTGACTATAAAGGTGCACTACGGTATCTTGAAAGTATCTGTTGGGTTGACACGGATCGAGGCGGATTTGTCACTCCGTATGACGGAGAGGTATCACTGGGCCCACTCGGTAGTGCATCATCATAATGAGCTCAAAGTGACCAAGTGTCCGGTCACGGGATCATGCATTCTGATGCGAGTAAAGTGACTTGCCGTAACGAGACTGAACGAGGTATTGGGATACCAACGATCGAGTCTCGGGCAAGTAACATACCGTCTGACAAAGGGAATAGTATACGGGGTTGCTTGAATCCTCGACATCGTGGTTCATCCGATGACATCATCGAGGAGCATGTGGGAGCCAACATGGGTATCCAGATCCGCTGTTGGTTATTGACCGAGAGCGTCTCGGTCATGTCGCATGTCTCCCGAACCCGTAGGGTCTACACATAAGGTTCGGTGGCGCTAGGGTTATTAGGAAGACTTGTATGTGATTACGAATGTTGTTGGTCCGGATCTCATCCCGGACGTCACGAGGAGTTCTGGAAGGGTCCGGAGGTAAAGATTTATATATGGGAAGTTGTCAAGCGGACACCGGAAAGTTTCGGGCGTCTTGGTATTGTCTGGGGCCACCGGAAGGGTTCCGGAGGTCCACGGAGGGGCCACCCCTCGGGGCCACTGGGCTGCATGGGGAAGGAGCCAGCCCCGGTGGGCTGGGCGCACCCCTTGGGCCCTGCACCTAGGGTTTGGGGAACCCTAGAAGGCGCCCCTTGCTTGGGGGCAAGCTACCCCCCTGGCCGCCGCCCCCTCTAGATTCCCATATAGAGGGCCGGCCCCTGCCCTTCCCCTATAAATAGAGGGGTGAGGGAGGCAGCCGCACCACAAGCCAAGGCGCAGCCCTCCCTCCCAACACCTCTCCTCCTCCATCGTGCTTGGCGAAGCCACAGCCGAGATCTTCTGCACCAACTACACCACGCCGTCGTCTGCCGTTGGAGCTGTCTTCCTCAACCTCTCCTTCCTCCTTGCTGGATCAAGAAGGAGGAGACGTCGTCTGCACTGTCACGTGTGTTGAGCGCGAGGTGCTGTCCGTTCAGCACTTGGTCATCGGTGATCCGAATCACGACGAGTCGACTCCCTCATCACCATCCCTTGAGCGCTTCCGCTTTTCGATCTACAAGAGGTATGTAGATGCAAACTCACTCCCTTGACTCGTTGCTTAGATGAACTCATAGATGGAACTTGGTGAAACCGTAGGAAAATTTTTAATTTTCTGCAACGTTCCCCAACAGTATAGAAGTTGGGAACATCTTTGTGTGACGAAAATGAAGCATAGCCTAACTATATGATTTTGTAGGGATGAACTTTCTTTTGCCATGTTATTTTGAGAAGACATGATTGCTTTGATTAGTATGCTTGAAGTATTATTATTTTTATGTCAATATGAACTTTTGTTTTAAATCTTTCGGATCTGAATATTCATATCATAAGTAAGAAGATTTTTATTGAAATTATGCCAAAGTATCACTCCGCATCAAAAATTCTCTTTTTATCATTTACCTACTCGAGGACGAGCAGGAATTAAGCTTGGGGATGCCTGATACGTCTCCAACGTATCTATAATTTTTTATTGCTCCATGCTACTTTATCTACTGTTTTGGACTATATTGGGCTTTATTTTCCACTTTTATATTACTTTTGGGACTAACCTATTAACCGGAGGCCCTTTCAGTTGCTTTTTTGCCTATTTGGTGTTTGAAGAAACGGAATATCAAATGGAGTCCAAACGGAATGAAACCTTCGAACGTGATCTTCTCACGAGCGTGATCCGGAGACTTGGACCCTACTCCAAGAAGTGCAGGCGGTCACGAGGGTGGAGGGCGCGCCTACCTCGTGGGCCCCTAACGCTCCACCGACGTACTCCTTCCTCCTATATACCTCGTATCCCCAAGCGATCGGAGGAGGAGCAAAAACCTAATTCCACCGCCGTGCCTTCCTGTATCCACAAGATCCCATCTTGGGGCCTGTTCGAGCTCACGGAGGGGCATCCACCATGGAGGCTTCTACATCAACACCATAGCCCCTCCGATGAAGTGTGAGTAGTTTGCTTGAGACCTTGGGTCCATAGCTAGTAGCTAGATGGCTTCTTCTCTCTTTTGGATCTCAATACAATGTTCTCCCCTCTCTCGTGGAGATCTATTCGATGTAATCTTCTTTTTGCGGTGTGTTTGTTGAGACCGATGAATTGTGGGTTTATGATCCAGCTTATCTATGAATAATATTTGAATCTTCTCTGAATTCTTTTATATGTGATTGAGTTATCTTTGCAAGTCTCTTCGAATTATCCGTTTGGTTTGGCCAACTAGATTGGTAGTTTTTGCAATGGGAGAAGTGCTTAGCTTTGGGTTCAATCTTGCGGTGTCCTTACCCAGTGACAGAAAGGGTTGCAAGGCACGTATTGTATTGTTGCCATCGAGGATAACAAGATGGGGCTTTTATCATATTGCATGAATTTATTCCTCTACATCATGTCATCTTGCTTAAGGCGTTACTCTGTTTTTAACTTAATACTCTAGATGCATGCTGGATAGCGGTCGATGAGTGGAGTAATAGTAGTAGATGCAGAATCGTTTCGGTCTACTTGTTTTGGATGTGATGCCTATATACATGATCATACCTAGATAACCTCATAACTATGCTCAATTCTGTCAATTGGTCAACAGTAATTTGTTCACCCACCGTAGAATACTTATGCTCTTGAGAGAAGCCACTAGTGAAACCTATGGCCCCCGGGTCTATTCTCATCATATCAATCTCCATCACTTTATTTACTTGCTTTGTTTTACTTTGCTTTTGCTTTTTATTTTGCATCTTTATACCAAAAATACCAAAAATATTATCTCTATCAGATCTCACTCTCATAAGTGACCGTGAAGGCATTGACAACCCCTAATCGCGTTGGTTGCGAGTAGCTATCGTTTTGTGCAGGTACGAGGGACTTGCGCGTGGCCTCCTACTGGATTGATACCTTGGTTCTCAAAAACTGAGGGAAATACTTATGCCACTGTGCTGCATCATCCTCTCCTCTTCTGGGAAAACCAACGCAAGCTCAAGACATAGCACACATACGGTTAATAAAAAAACGT
This sequence comes from Aegilops longissima, assembly GCA_021605205.1. Lineage (NCBI taxonomy): Eukaryota > Viridiplantae > Streptophyta > Magnoliopsida > Poales > Poaceae > Aegilops > Aegilops longissima. The sequence continues at coordinate 597,930,519 of CM038682.1, read as the reverse complement.
TTGCGATTTAATTACCTACTATACCCCCGTCCTAGTTTAGAAGTAGGATTTAACTAATAAAATACGAAAGCATGCCGCCAAAGGTTATATCGTTGGATTCATATTTGAACATAGTTTCCAGTTATATAATTTTTGTAACATGCATTAACATTTTGTTGGTTAAATTTAAGGTTATATACCACCAAGCATTTGCCCAGAACACACATGGCTTATTCCATCACAAACAGCTCAGATGGATCAACTGTATGCCATGTATCGCACAGGCAACTTTAATCTGATTCATGCTTGATTTCTCGGACATCGCTCACACACTTTGTCTTATTTGCCACATATCACTGTACCGGCCATTGCGCACGTCCCTCGGCAAGCTCTGCTCACGTCCGTCGGCGCGCTCGGCTTGTGGACAACTTCTCCTTGCGTGTTCAACTACTATTTGCATATATATGGTTTCTCGCCGTTGAGGCGACCGTGGAGTGCTCTGCTCATGTCCCTTCGCACGCGCTCTGCCAGCGGTTGGGCCTGCACACGATCACATCAGGGGCCCCATATGCATGTGGTTGCGCCGCGCGTGTTGCCACGCGATGCAGTTACGTGCGACACGGTGGAGTTACGCGCTGCAAATCAGAACTGCCATCAGGGCCTATCAATATTCCAGGCCATCCGGCTTCCCCTTTAATTCCCGCGACCATTATAACCTTAGTCTCTTCAACCTTTCGATCGCGCCCCACAACACAACAAGCACACCCACGACGACACATAGAGAGGGGATGTCTAGTGGTGCTCCAATGGAGTTAAGCGAGCATAAAGTGGAGACCCACGCGGGGGAGACGGATCTCTTGGTGGTGTACACCATCGACCCGACCGTGGTGGACGACTACATCAACACAGTTGAGCAGTTGCTTGCTTGAGACAAGTACAAGGTGGTCGGCATCGACCTCCAGTACACCGCCGGTCATCCCAACATAGATCAGAAGGTTGCCGTCGCCCAGTTGTACATGCGCCATCATGTCCTCATATACCACTACTGCATGGCCACAGAGCCTTGCGACCGTTTCACCAGGTTTGTCAACAGCACCGACTACAAGTTCGCCACGGTGGAAACCACCGATGATGTAAAAGCGCTCAGGGTTACGGGCTTGGCCTGCGAGAACCTTGTCAAAATCCATGAGCACTACAGGGTTTGGGGCAGCATGAAGAAGGACTCCCTGGTTGAACTTGCCTCGGCCATCATCGACTCCTACTACCAAAAGATGAAGCAGGATGCCAACAGAACACGTCCTGTATCCTGGCACAGGGCCTGGATGCAGCAACTGGATGAACCTCACCTCAGGTTCACGACCAAGAGCGTGTACACATGCTACGAGATGCACAGGCGGATCGTTGACATGAGGAAGTGCCTTGTTACGGAGATGGACGAGGCTGGATCGAGCCACAAGCAGAGCAAGCGTCACAAGAAGTAGATGATGATCAGATGATTATTTATCCTAGTTAATCATGCATGTAATATATAGATTACTTTGGTGTGTGGAAATGTCATGTGTGTAGTGGCCACCTATGTAATTATGCATGTAATAGTTTACTTTGGTGTGTGCAAATGCCATGGTTGTAGTAGCCACCTATGTAATTGGATGTTTAATTTGGTTATGCAACCATGTCCTTTTAAGTGTGTGTGTGTGTGTGTATATATATGTTGTTGTTCTATATGCAATCCCATCGCACAACACACACGTCTTATTAGCAGCAATCGTCTGTTTTATTATATCGGTCTTCACACACATTTCTGATTATAGACCTGTTTGCCGCGTATCACACACATCTCGTTATACTGAACTGTTTCTGTTCTCTTATCTCAACGCAAATAGTTCATCCGAGTGAACCGCATGTCGTATATCGCACACACCTTGATCTGGCTGACCATTTCTTTTGTGTTGCCTAATCACAAACAGTTCATTCGAGTGAACCGTATGCTGTATATCGCACACACCTTCATCTGGCTGCCCATTTCTTTTGTTCCTCCTCATCGCAAACAGTTAATTGAACTGAACTGTATGCCCTGCATCGCACACGCAACTAAAATCTGAACCGTGTTTGATGCATCCATCATCGCAAATGTTTTGCACCTTTTTAACAGTTTTCTACACCATCGTTTGCGATTATTGCATCGCACACAGTTTCATCGAAGGGTCTCTGATCATAGTGTCGCGTTAGCAACATCCCGCAGTAGTGGGGGTGATATACGGAGGCGTAATCAAGCTTGATGCCCATTTTTGTGCACCATGTCTTTACTTCTTTGGTTGTAAACTTGGAACCATTGTCTGTTATGATACTATGAGGGACATTGTAATGGTGAACGACGTTGGAGATAAAATCAATAACCGGCCCCACTTTAGTCGAGGTTGAGGGAGTCCTGGACTAAGGGGTCCTCGGGCGTCCGGCCTGTTATCCATGGGCCGGACTGATGGGCTGTGAAGATACGAAGGCCAAAGACAATACCCGCGTCCGCTACTTGGCGTGGAAGGCAAGCTTGGCGACCTACTATGAAGATTTCCTCCTATGTAACCGACCTCATCTAACCTTAGATCTCTCCGGTGTCTATATAAATCGAAGAGCATAGTCCGGAGGGGACATATTCATTACCATATACTCATAGGCTAGACTTCTAGGGTTTAGCCATTACGATCTCGTGGTAGATCAACTCTTGTAACACTCATATTCATCAAGATCAATCAAGCAGGAAGTAGGGTATTACCTCCATAGAGAGGGCCTGAACATGGGTAAACATTGTGTCCCCCGTCTCCTGTTACCATCGATCCTAGATGCACAGTTCGGGACCCCCTACCCAAGATCCGCCGGTTTTGACACCGACATTGGTGCTTTCATTGAGAGTTCCACTATGCCGTCGACGAAAGGTTTGATGGCCCCTTCAATCGTCAGTAATGACATGGTCCAGGGAGAAACCTTCCTCCCCGGACAGATCTTTGTATTCGGCAGCTTCATACTGCGGGCCAACTCACTCGGCCATCTGGAGCAGATCGATAGCTACGCCCCTGGCCATCAGGTCAGATTCAGAAGCCTGAACTATGACGAGGACATCCGGGGAGACTTGATCTCCGACGGATTCGAGACCGCGGCAACCGCTCCCCTTCGCCTCGATGAACATGGCTTAAACCTGTCATCGGGCCGCACCCAGGAGATAGCTCCTGTAACAACTCTGGCCTTAGATCCGGAACAAATCAAGTCGTCCGAAGATGGGAAACTCAACCCCATCACGGGGGCTACCGATTCAGCGGCATTGGAGCTGCACACAGATTCCACTTCATACGATACTTGCATCAACGGAACCCCGGACTTGTCTCCGGTATCGAGTTCCGAACCCTGCGAGCCCGCGGATACCGAACTCGACCGGCTATCGATCTTCAAGTTCAGCGCCGTGGATATCTTCCAACACTCGCCCATGGGCGACCTACTAAACTCACGAAAAAACCTATCCCTGGCAGACGACTCATCACCGAACTATGTTCGGTTCGACCTTATGGTGGATGATGGAGAATTTTGCTTCCCACCCGCCACCCACTTCATAGCCACCGTCGAAGACCCAACCAAAATGCCTGACCCCTGCTCCGAAGACATCGACAGTCTGGACGACGATGAGGGGCAAGGCCAGAGCTTACTATCCGCTAAACGCGGGGCGACCACTTCCTGGTATGACGTGTGTATGGTAGACACACCCAACAACGATCTCGACGATGACAAGGAGGATCCAGTTGAGGATAAGCCTCCTGGTACACAGTATAAACACCTGCGCCCCCGGCACCACTCTCAGTCACTTCACTCAAGAGAAAACAATAGTAGCACCGGAGGTGATAATACTCCGGACAACGAAGACCCTGTTGAGACAGGATCCGAACAGGAGGACCAGGAAAGCGGGCAAGATAGCCCTGATGAACAAGTCATATACGGAGACTGGGAGGATAGTAATTATCTCCCACTCTCCAAGGAAGAGGAGAGCCTCGGCAACGAGGAATTCATCGTGCCTGAGGAACCTCTCGAGTAGGAGCGCCTTAAACACCGGCTAATAGCCATGCCAAGGAATCTAAGAATAAAGCAACTGCAGCTTCAAGCAAGCCAAGATCTGCTCAATGATAAATGGACCGAGGTCCTGGCCATCGAAGAATACAACCTTAGCGGCCCAGACAAAAGCCACCACAACCGTAGGTGGCTCCCTCAATACGATGGCAAGGCGTTGGAGCCCACACCACCATCGAATAAGCCGGTAGGCCGACCACAGTTCGGTCCGGACAAAGCAGCAGCCCAAGCAGAGCACCATACCAACCCATCCGGCTGTCAAAGCAAGAATAAAGAAGCCCGAGGGAACACTCGCGACATCCAACAAGACCTAGAGGGTAGAACAGGACACACAAAATCGACACACAGATCACGAAGACATGCCCCAGCCAATAATAACGGCTATCTATTCGGACACAACAGACCCGAGCACGCTCAGTCCGAAAATCATAAGCAGAGTCCGCCGGAGGTGCTTCACAGTGTGGCCCAACATAGAGGAGCCGCGCACCCTATTTGCTTCACCGATGAGGTAATGGAGCATGAATTTCCAGACGGGTTTAAACCCATCAACATCGCATCATACGATGGAACAACAGATCCCGCAGTATGGATTGAGGATTACCTCCTGCATATCCACCTGGCTCATGGAGATGACCTTCATGCCATTAAATACCTGCCTCTCAAGCTTAAGGGGCCAGCACGGTATTGGCTAAACAGTTTGCCAGAAAATTCTATTGGCAGCTGGGAAGATTTGGAAGACGCTTTTTGTGACAACTTCCAAGGAACATATGTCCGGCCACCAGACGCCGATGACTTAAGTCATATTGTCCAACAGCCCGGCGAGTCAGCCAGGGAACTCTGGACTAGGTTCATAGTAAAAAAGAACCAAATTGTCGACTGTCCGGACACGGAAGCCCTTGCGGCCTTCAAACATAGTGTCCGGGATGAATGGCTAGCACGTCACCTCGGCCAGGAAGGACCTAAATCCATGACAGCCCTTACCGCTCTAACAATTCGCTTTTGCACGGGAGAAGACAACTGGCTCGTTCGTAAAAGCAACAACGCCAGTGACCCGGGCAGTTCTGAAATCCGAGACGGCAACGACAAGCCACGACTAAACAAACACAACAGTCGCAGCAATAATGAAAGATTACGCGACACAACGGTCAACGCCGGATTTCACAATCCGAAACCTGGTCAACGGAAGAAGCCACTCAAGGCAAACCAGGATGGACCATCCACCCTCGACAGGATATTGGACCGACCTTGTCAGATTCACGGTCACCCTGATAAGCCAGCTAATCACACCAATAGAAACTGTTGGGTCTTTAAGAAGGCAGGCAAGCTTAACGCCGAACACAATGGGAGGAGGCCACCAGGCAATAAAGACGACAGAGCGGCTCGCCAGCCGAACACTAGGGGCTAGAAACAGTTTCCCTCCAAAGTCCGACCACTCCTGGAACGAAAATAGCAGTTCGGCTTCCGCCACCCACCCGCTATACCGGTAAGATTCACACCACGTGTACATCATTACGCGCTCAAGATACCATGGGCACCGGCAGAAGCACAATACGACAACCCTGCAAACATTCCCGTAACATTTTTTATCTGTTTTCCATTTTTTCTTTATTATCTCTTAAAAACAGGTGACCATCAGGACAACATCTAATCGGACTCTACCGGAGTTCGGATCTGTACACTCACCTAAGGGGCCACTTCCGTTAAGGACTCCCCTCCTCGAGGACGGGCGGAGACGTGCGACAGGAGGTCCAAAACAACTTTTTTGTAGACCGAACTCTTTATTTTGAGCCTGTACTATGCCTTTTTCCTCCGTTCCCGACCCCGAGCCTGTCAAATAGCCGGGTTGTGGTTTTTCTCTTCTTTTTATATATATGAATTTATCATTGGCTTATTGCTCCACTCCCAGTAAACTTTATCCGAACTAATCTTCCATACTCTTTCTACAATGAGTACGGCTGTAACGGCGGTGTTACAAGACGCACCTTGGCATAACCTGCCAGGGGCGCGGTATGGGAACAAATGAGTCGCCAATAAAAGTCCGAATAGCTCTATAGCGTACTTTGGAGTCGCAAGTTTGGCCTTATATGCATCAGCTCCGAATCATTGTCTTTGGTCAATAATTGGGTTGCCCGGCTCCTGTGCTTGCTACCCTACGTTCCTCTCTATCGGCTAGGGTAGTAAAGGGAGAACTACTGCGATTGTGCCATGGCTTTGACCGGATGAGCACCTCAATAGAGAAAGCCGAAAACTGACTGTCATGATGCGGCGAGAGCTGGTCAACCACTTGACGACTTATTCGAATCTTTAGCGATTCTCCATGTCACACGAAGGATCTTTTTCAGATCAAAACATGTAAGGCACAAAAAATTATAATACGCCGCATACATACCAGGGGCTATGTCGTAGCCCCGCCATAAAACTCCTATGGCTAGGTGAAAGTGTTAACGCCCTATAGTCCGATTGCCTGGTTCGCCGCATTATCACCTCCTTTATGGACCGAGACTTTTTATAAAGAGTGATTCAATGCTTTTTCGAACACCCCCGTATTTCCTACGAGGGGGCTGAAGTCGACGACTGGAAAACTTTCAGATTACATTAAAACGGCCGCACAGGGGGAATACAATCTTTCGAGCAAAAGATGAAAACAGATTAACTATAAAATTGTCTGTTACAACACTTATACACATCACCCGAACATTATGTCTTTTGAGCACTGACCCTCTATCAAGCGGGCGCCCTCTAGGATGTCTTCAAAATAATGCTCCGGTTCCGGACTGTCCTTGCCTTTGGGTGGACTCTTCGCCGCAACATCGATGGCCTTCATCTTCCCCCAGAATGTCTTGACTCGGGCGAAGGCCATCTGTGCACCTTCAATGCACGCCGACCGCTTCACAGCGTCGATACGCGCCACCGCCTCAACAAGCCGCTGCACCAGGCCGAAGTAACTACTCGGAACAGGTTCAGTCGGCCACAACCGGAATATGAAGTTCTTCATGGCAGCATCGGATATCCTATGAAGTTCGGCCCACTGGGACATCTGTTCATTCAGCAACAGAGGGCGCTTCGACGAGCCAAATTGTGACCAGAAAAGCTTCTCCGTTGCATACCCCTCTTGTGCATGGTAAAATTGCGCCGCATCGGAAGAACTCTTCGGCAAGTCTAAAAAATTGTCCGAAGAACTCCACACTTGGTTAAGGTGAGCATAGTTCGGATCGCCGAACTTAGCCTGTAGCAAAAAGGGCTTGCCAGCCACAATCTCCCCAGCTTGCCGGATCACCTCACGGGCTGCTCTGGATTCAGACCGTGCTTCTCTTGCCTCTCGTAAGGCCTTGTCAAGTTCAGCCGTTTTGGCTTCATTTTCCTTCTCAAGAAGTTTACAGTGGCTAGCCACATTCTCTAACTCGTGCGCCATGGTGGACATCTCTCCTTGTCTTGGCGCCGAGCAGCTTGTTCGGCTTTCAACTCAGCTGATGCCTTTTCGGCAGCCGCATCACTAAGCCGGGCCTGCTCCTTGACCCGGGCCAGCTCCGCCCGAAGGGCTTCCACGATGGCGGCACCATCTGCATTCATGCACATTTCATATAAAACTCTTTTTCAGAGTTAGGCTTAAATTACAAGCACATTGGTGTAAGGAATGCTCGAAATATATACCTTGCGAGTCGTCAAGACGCCTGTTGATCAATGCAATGTCATCCTCCGCAATATCCAGCTTTCGCTGCAGTTCGGCCACTTCCGTATTTCGAGTAGTGGCAGGAGGGGCGGTAGCCTATATTCCAAATTCAATCAAGATTAGTACCTGAGCATATCTTTTTGATCCTCCGATTGCTTCCTTCGGAAGGCAATCCGAGTCTCAGGGGCTACTGCATACACAACAGGTGCATTCTGTCAATATCATTCAATTGGCAAAATCACATCACAAATCTCAAAACTTCTTAGAAGGCTCGTAAAGGCCTCGTTCAACCCACTCTTCGCGGAGAGAACCTTTTCGACCACCGTAACCATTAAGGTACGATGCTCTTCCGAAACGGATGCTCGTTGCAGCATGTCCGTCAGCGTCTCCGGCACTCCTGGGTCTTCGGACACCGCCGCCGGAGCACGACACTCCTTTGAAGGAATCCGCTCACCTGCCTCCAAAATCGTCTCCGGCTGTAAACCGGATAGTTCGGGGCCGTCATTTTTGATCCCCGAACCCTGAGTGATAGAGGCGGCACCTTCGGGCAACTCCTTCCTCGTTTCCTGCGCTACTTGCCAGTTGGGAGGAGCCCTCCGGGATGACACCTCAAGATCATCCTCCCTATTGGGCGAGGAGGCTGGAGAAGGCGTGTCATTCTCCATCATCTCCGGCAGAAGGTCTCCCGAGGAGGAGGACGATTGAGAAACACTAGCCGTTAACCTGCGAGGACGTACATATGTTGGAAGATTACTTCAGTAATAAGGAAGGAATGAGGTATGGTTAAAGTACCCTGTGTCACTTACGGTCTGGCCGGAGGTTCATCCTCATCATCAAGCTCTACATCGACATCGCTCGCCCGACCCAAGCCACCCGACGATGGCGTTTTCCCTTTCTTGGAAGGTTTCCCCTCCCGACCTTCAGAAGCGGCCCTCTTCTTGCTATGGAAGGCCCCCTCTACACCTTTGCCCCTGGGCAAAGGGTTTCGGTTTCCCCGAACATAGCGTCTGAATCATCCTCAGGGCGGGCATTTTCTTTGGGCTCCCCGCTCTCACCCCCCTCTGCAGACACCTAGTACGGTGTCGGAGTTAACATCCGCGTCAGCAGGGCGGACGTGGGGTCTTCTGGAAGGGGTGCCGGAACCAGATCAACACCGCTTTCTTTATCCAGTCCTGTATAAGGACGGGTTGTTCAGTATCTTGTCAAGAGATGCTTGAATGAAAGGTGTTCGAAGATTGAACACTTCTCGGAGTGTCCGGATGATTGCAGTCAAGGCCAACGTCTTCGGTGGTGTCCGGCCATTGCTCTCGCTCCCTGAAATATAATCTCCAGATCCCTTCGTGCGTAGCGCCGAAGAAGTGCTGAAGAGTCCGCCGTCCTTCTGGATTAAACTCCCACATACGGAGAGGCCGCCGCTGACATGGCAGGGTCCGGCGGACTAACATTACTTGAACAACGTCCACAAGTTCGATGCCCTTCTCGATAAGGCTTCAGATGCGACTTTGCAGAGTCTGCACCTCATTGGCGGACCCCCAGTCTAATCCCTTATTGATCCATGAAGCGAGCTGAGTTGGAGGGCCGGGTCGGAACGCGGGCGTAGCTGCCCACTTGGAGCCCCGCGGCTCGTTGACATAAAACCACCCCTGTTGCCATAGGTCGGAAGACTCGGCGAAAGATCCTTCAAACCAAACCGCGCTGGCAAGCTTGCTTATTATAACGCTGCCGCACTCTGCCTGCTCCTCCTCTGTCACCCATGACCTCACGTCGAAAGTCTTGAGCCATAAACAAAAGTGCGGAGGAGTCCGGAGGAAGACCTCACACATGACGATAAATGTCGAGATGAGGAGAACGGAGTCCGGGGTCAGGTCGTGAAAATCTAGCCCATAGTAGAACATGAGCCCCCGGACGAAGGGGTTAAGAACGAACCCTAACCCATGGAGGAAGTGGGACACAAATACTACCCTCTCGCCAGATTTGGGGGTGGGAATAACCTGCCCCTCGGCAAGAAGGTGATGAAGGATTTCTGGGGTCAGATACCTCGCCACGCGGAGCTTCGCAATATCCTCCTCCGTGACAGAAGAGGCCACCCACTGGCCTGAATGGCTGGGTCTGGACATGATTGGGGCTGGTGGTGATTGAAACTCGAGGCTAGAACTCGAGGTGGCTGGGGTTGAGGAAGAAGCAATCGCGGAAGAGAAAGACAAGATTGGGTCCGTATATAAAGGCCCAAAATATCGAGCGCCCCCTCCTGGGTCTCGAAACTTACCTATCCTCTAAGAGTTATACTCAGGGGACTGTTGGGTTACCCACACCTGCATTATTGAAAATCCCGTGAATAAGGGGACACGATCTCTGCTTTGACAAGACGTGCCAATAAAACCGCTCCCCGAGACGTGGGGCGACGGGCTAGCCAACGGTTGGAAATAATAACCGAGCAGACGTGATACAATGTCATAAACAATTGTCAGCAGATGGGACTCATGGAGTATTGTATTTTCTGCAATTACATACACAGGTCCGGATATATTTACTACATCTGAAGACTATCTTGGAGTTTGGAAGAAGGAGAACCCGCCTTGCAATGCCGAAGACAATCTGCGCGCCGGACTCCTCGTCATTGAAGCTAGGTTCAGGGAGCTCTTGAGGAGTCTGGACTAAAGGGGTCCTCAGCGTCCGGCCTGTTATCCATGGGCCGGACTGATGGGTTGTGAAGATACGAAGGCCGAAGACAATACCCGTGTCCGGATTGGACTCTACTTGGCGTGGAAGGCAAGCTTGGCGACCTATTATGAAGATTTCCTCCTATGTAACCGACCTCATGTAACCCTAGATCTCTCCGGTGTCTATATAAATCGGAGAGCATAGTCCGGAGGGGACAGATTCATTACCATACTCATAGGCTAGACTTCTAGGGTTTAGCCATTACGATCTCGTGGTAGATCAACTCTTGTAACACTCATATTCATCAAGATCAATCAAGCAGGAAGTAGGTTACTACCTCCATAGAGAGGGCCCGAACCTGGGTAAACATTGTGTCCCCCTCTCTTGTTACCATCGATCCTAGACGCACAGTTCGGGACCCCCTACCCGAGATCCGCCGGTTTTGACACTGACAGAGGTAACTGGTTTTGGCTTCATCCATTTTGTAAACTTGTCTACCATAATTAGCAGATACTTCTTTTTCTTGGTTCCCCCTCTAAGTGGACTGACCATGTCCAGCCCCTAGACCGCGAATGGCCAGGTAATCAGAATTGGTCCGAAGAGTTTTAGGAGCATGTGATACGTCCATTTTGCATCATGTTTTACCACTGTTATTTATAATGTTTTTATGCATAATAATGCTTTATGGAGTAATTCTAATGCCTTTTCTCTCATAATACGCAAGGTTTACACAAAGAGGGAGAATACCGGTAGCTGGAATTCTGGACCTGAAAAGCTACATCAGATTTACCTATTCTGCACATCTCCAAATGAGCTGAAATTTTATGGAGAATTATTTTGGAATATATAAAAATACTGGAGCAAATAACTACTGGAGGGGGCTGCCTGGTGGGTGGTGGGCAACCCAGCCCACCTCCGGTGCCAATGTTCTGGTATATAAGGTCTTTAGACCTAGAAAAAATAAGGACATGACTTATATATAATTTTCTGCTTCGTGAAGGAGAAAGTATCTCTCTATCTTGGGGGAAGCTTAACTCGGTGTTATATTCATGCCTCAATCATGAGCTTTCGAGAGAAATTATTATTTAGAATTTTTATGCTCGGCTTTCTTGTGATGACCAATCCATGCTCGATACTTCTTGCACTGGTTCTTTTATGAAGAAGACTGTTGAATTCCAGTGGGATCTTTTAGAAAGAATTAAACGCAACTCTGAAGATTGGGAACTCGATGAAGGTAAAGAGTCAGGTATTAAGCTTGAGTTCGATTCTGTTCAATATTTTATGAATACCGATGCTTTTCACAAGTTTAGCATTAAATATGGACTTGACTCTGAGATAATTAATAGCCTCTTTTTGTGAATCATTTGCTACTCATGTTAATCTCCATAAGGAGAAGTGGATTAAATATCATCCCCCTATTAAAGAAGAAATTAAAGAACCGGTAAAAGCTAAAGATGAAACTACTATTTAGAATGTTGATCCAGTTGTGCCTACTGCTTATATTGAAAAACCACCTTTCCCTGTTAGGATGAAGGAACATGATAAGGTATCAACCGTGGTTCTCAAAAGTAATATTAAAGCACCTAAACTGTCTTAACAAATTAAAGTAGAACCTAGTGTTGCTATGGTTAAAGATCTCTTGGTAGAAAATATTGATGGGCATGTTATTTATTTCTGTGATGAAGCTGCTAGAATTGCCAAACCCGATGAAAACGATAAACATAGACATGTAGTTGGCATGCCTGTTGTCTCAGTTAAAATAGGAGACCATTGCTATCATGGTTTATGTGATCTAGGTGCTAGTGTGAGTGCTATCCCTTTTACCTTACACGAAGAAATTATGAATGATATAGCACCCGGTGAAATAGAAGACATAGATGTTACTATTAAACTTGCTAACAGAGGCACCATAACACCACTTGGGATTGTTAGAGATGTTGAAGTCGCATGTGGGAAAATAAAATACGCTACTGATTTTCTAGTTCTTGGTTCCCCACAAGATGACTTTTGTCCAATAATTTTTGGTAGACCTTTCTTGAACAATGTCATTGCTAAAATAGATTGTGAGAAAGAAACTATTAGTGTTAGCTTTCGTGATGTGTCTCATGAGTTTAATTTCTCTAAGTTTCGTACACAACCTCATGATAATGAATTGCCTAGTAAGGATGAAATAGTTGGTCTTGCTTCAATTGCCGTACCTCCTACTGATCCACGAGAACAATATTTGCTAGACCATGAAAATGATATGCACTTGCATGAAAGAAACGAAATAGATAAAATTTTCCTTGAACAATATCCTCTGCTTAAACAGAATTTGCCTATTGAAACTCTAGGAGGTCCTCCTCCACCTAAAGGTGATCCTTTGTTTGAATTAAGAAATTTCCTGATACAAAGTATGCTTATCTTGATGAGAAAAATATATGTCATGTTATTATTAGTGCTAACCTTTTAGAACATGAAGAAGAAAGATTAATCAAAATTCTGAAAAAGCACTGTGCTGCTATTGGATATACTCTTGATGATCTTAAGGGCATTAGTCCCACTTTATGTCGGCACAAGATTAATATGGAGCCCGATGCTAAACCTGTTGTTGATCACCAACGACGGTTGAATCCTAAAATGAAAGAAGTGGTAAGAACTGAAATACTAAAGCTTCTTGAAGTAGGTATAATCTATCCCATAGCTGATAGTAGATGGGTAAGTCCTGTTCATTGTGTCCCTAAGAAAGGAGGTATAACTGTTGTTCATAATTATAAAAATGAACTCATCCCACAAAGAGTTGTTACTGGCTATAGAATGGTAATTGACTTTATAAAATTAAATAAAGCTACTAGAAAAGATCATTACCCTCTGCCTTTCATTGATCAAATGTTACAAAGACTATCAAAGCACACACACTTTTGCTTTCTTGATGGATATTCTGGTTTCTCTCAAATACCTGTCTCACAACCGATCAAGAGAAAACCACTTTTACTTGCCCTTTGTGAACTTATGCTTATAGACGTATTCCCTTTGGTTTATGCAATGCACCTGCTACCTTTCAAAGATGTATGACTAGTATATTCTCTGATTTTTGTGAAAATATTATTGAGGTTTTCATGGATGATCTTTATGTTTATCAAACTTCTTTTGATGATTGCTTAAGCAACCTTGATCGAATTTTCCGGAGATGTGAACAAACTAATCTTGTCTTCAATTGGGAGAAGTGACGCTTTATGGTTAATGAAGGAATTGTCTTGGGACATAAAATTTCTGAACGAGGTATTGAGGTGGATAAAGCTAAAGTTGATGCAATTGAGAAAATGCCATGTCCTAAAGATATCAAAGGTATTTGTAGTTTCCTAGGTCATGCTGGTTTCTATAGGAGGTTTATTAAAGACTTCTCTAAAATTTCTAGGCCTCTTACTAATCTTTTACAAAAAGGATGTTCCATTTGTTTTTGATGATCATTGTGTAGAAGCCTTTGAAACACTTAAGCAAGCCTTAACTTCCGCACCTATAGTTCAACCACCTGATTGGAACTTGCCTTTTGAAATTATGTGTGATTCTAGTGATCATGTTGTTGGTGCTATTCTAGGACAAAGAGTTGATAAAAAATAAATATTATCCATTATGCTAGCAAAACTCTAGACAGTGCCCAAAGAAATTATGCTACCACTGATAAAGAATTTTTAGCAGTTGTGTTTGCTTGTGATAACTTTAGATCTTACATCATTGGTTCCAAAGTAATTGTTCAGACTGATCATGTTGTTATAAAATATCTTATGGAAAATAAAGATGCTAAACCTAGACTCATTAGGTGGGTTCTCTTGCTACAAGAATTTGACTTCATATCACTGATAGGAAAGGAGCTGAGAACCCTGTAGTTGGTAACTTGTCTAGGTTAGAAAACATTCTTGATAACCCACTACCTATTGATGATAGCTTTCCTCATGAACAACTAGCTGCAATAAATGCTTCTTATAATACTCCTTGGTATGCTGACTATGCTAATTATATTGTTGCTAAATTTATACCACCTAGTTTCACATACCAACAAAAGAAAAAGGTTCTTCTATGATTTAAGACATTACTTTTGGGATGACCCACATCTTTATAAATAAGGAGTAGATGGTATTATTAGATGTTGTGTACTTGAGCATGAACAGGAACAAATCCTACAGAAATGTCACTCCGAAGCCTACGGAGGACATCATGCGGGAGATAGAACTGCTCACAAGGTATTGCAATCTGGTTTTTGTTGGCATACTCTTTTCAAGGATGCCCATAAGTTTGTCTTATCTTGTGATGAATGTCAAAGAATAGGTAATATCCCTAAGCGTCAGGAAAAAATGACTATGAATTATTCACTTATTGTTGAACCATATGATGTTTGGGGCTCTGATTATATGGGACCTTTTCCTTCCTCTAGTGGGTATACACATATTTTGGTTGTTGTTGATTATGTTACTAAGTGGGTAGAAGCTATTCGAACTAGCAGTGCTGATCATAACACTTCCATTAAAATTCTTAAAGAAGTTACTTTCCCAAGGTTTGGAGTCCCTAGATATTTAATGACTGATGGTGGTTCACATTTTATTTATGGCGCTTTCTGTAAAATGCTTGCTAAATATGATGTTAACCATAGAACTGCATCACCCTAGCTATCATCCTCAATCTAGTGGTCAAGCTGAACTTAGCAATAGAGAAATAAAAATTAATATTACAAAAAACTGTCAATAGGTCCCGAAAGAATTGGTCTAAGAAAATAGATGATGCACTTTGGGCTTCAGAACAACTTATAAAAACCCTATGGGCATGTCTCCATATAAAATGGTTTATGGAAAAGCTTGTCATTTGCCTCTTGAGTTAGAACATAAAGCATATTGGGCAATCAAAGAACTCAATTATGACTTCAAACTTGCCAGTGAAAAGAGGCTATTTGATACTAGCTCACTAGATGAATGGAGAACCCAAGCTTATGAAAATGCCAAACTATTTAAATAAAAAGTTAAAAGATGGCATGAAAAAAGAATCCAAAAGCAGGAATTCAAAGTTGGTGAACATATTCTATTGTACAACTCTCGTTTTAGATTTTTTGCAGGAAAGCTTCTTTCTAAATGGGAAGGACCATATATCATCGAAGAAGTTTATCGCTCTGGAGCTATTAAGATCAATAATGCCGAAGGTACTAAACCAAAGGTGGTCAATGGACAAAGAATTAAACACTATATATCACGTACACCTATTAATGTTGAAACTAACATTATACAAACCATGACACCGGAGGAACACATAAAAGAAACCTTCCAGAACACTCCAGAACCCTGAAAAGGAAGAGGTACGTGATACGGTAAGTAAATGGATTCCGAAAAATCTGCAAAAATATTTTCTGTCAGTTTTGGAATATTAGAAAAAATAGGAAAATAAGAAACAACTGGGAAGGCAACCCAGGTGCCCAGAAGACACCAGGGCACGCCTGCCCTCCTTGGCGCGCCCTGGTGGGTTGTGGGCCCCTCGGGCACCTTCGCGACTCCGTTTTCCTTCCGTTTGCTTGTTTCCCAAGATAAAAATCTTTATATACTCCCCCGAATGTATTGACCACCGCATCGCAGATAAATCCTCTGTTCTTGTTCTATGGTGTTTCTCTGTCAGATTCATCAAGCCAGGCATCATGTCTTCTCCCTCCTCCAACAACGTAGAAGAAGATGCTTGGCAAATGAAGATGGAACTGAAAAGAGAGGGACCAAAAGAATATGCCATCAAGGAGGACAAGGGTGAAAGTGCGTTATATCAACTAGAGGGGGGGTGAATAGGCGATTTTTATGAATTCTTCAATGAGGAATTTGTCGGTGAGGAAATTCCTAAGTGAAGAACTACTTGCAGCGGAATAAGTACTCAGAAGTAAGCATAAGAGAATGCGGACATGGTCATCATGATGAAATGAAGACAATCAAAGAGTACAGAAAGCGTAAACACAGGATAGCACAAGATGAAGACAAACAGACTGAAGAAATTGAACTGAGGAAATTGAGAAAGTCTTCAGTCAAAGTCTTCAAACACAGATATGAATGAACACTCAACATAGTAATGAGGAAATGAAAGGGTTGAGGAAATAGAACCAGTTAGGTTGGTGAAGACAATGATTTGGTAGACCAGTTCCAACTGCTGTCTCAGTTGTACGTCTGGTTGGAGCGGCTGAGTATTTAAACTCGAGGACACACAGTCCCGGACACCCAGTCGCTGAGCACGCAGCTCAGGACACCAAGTCCTCACCGTATTCTCCTTGAACTAAGGTCACACAGACCTCGTCCAATCACTCGTGGTAAGTCTTCAGGCGACTTCCAAACCTTCACAGACTTGGTCACTCGGCGATCCACAATTCCTCTTGGATGCTCTAGACCATGACGCCTAACCGTCTGGAAGAAGCACAGTCTTCAAAGGTAACAAGCGTCGGATCCACGCAGGATCAATCTCTTCAGTGATGCTCAATCACTTTGGGTTTGTAGGGGTTTGGTTTTGGGTTTTTCCTCACTCGATGATTTTCACTCAAAGTCCTCAGAGGATGAGTTGCTCTCCAATGACAAGTGTCAAGTTTCTCTCGAGCAACCAACCAGCTAGTGGTTGTAGGGGCGCTATTTATAGCCTAGGAGCAGCCCGACATGACAAGACATAAATGCCCTTCAATGATATGGTATTAGGTGGATAAGATATTTTGGGACAGGTGGCGCAAGAAGACAACAACGGTTGGAAATTTGATTCTCAAATTCCTCGGGGCTATCATGTTCCTCATCGTAGGCAATCCATCTGGCGAATTCCTAACTCCTCGGTCAAGTCAAATTCCTCGGCGACCATAAGAACTTCGTCTCATCATTGAAGAAATTGACTGAATCGTATGAGATTTCAAAGGCTTCACTCAAGGGATTGGTAGGTGTAGGATTTTGAGTTGAGCATCACATGGAAATTTTTCCTTAGTATTTCCTCGACCCCTTTAACGATGACGGTGTTTCCTATGACTCAAGAAAGAGAAAACGAAACAACCAAAACAAAAGTCTTCACGCTTCATGTTCCTCAAATGAATACCAAGTCTTGAGGTCACACCAATTTCTTCACTTTCAAAGTCTTTAGAAAGTCTTGAATATCAAAGTCTTGATGAAGAACTTCAGTTTTAGGGTCGACTTTCTCTGTAAATATCAAACTCCTCATAGACTTATAGACCTGTGTACACTCATAAACACATTAGTCCCTTAACCTATAAGTCTTCAATACACCAAAATCACTAAGGGGCACTAGATGCACTTACAATCTCCCCCTTTTTGGTGATTGATGATAATATATGTTAAGTTTTCAACGAGGATAAACATATGAAGTGTAACTACTGATATTGAGGAATTTGATTGCAAGATATAGAAGAACTCCCCCTGAAGATGTGCATAGTGAGGAATTTGCTTTTGAGGCAATGCACATTTGAAGAGTTGAATCATGGAGATCTCCCCCTATATCTTGTAATTCATACACGCATTTGACATATAATATGAAGAGTTTGAAATGCATGATGAAATATGGTGCTTGATGAAATTCGGCATGCGTGCAATAACATTAATGAGGAACAGGCATGCAAAATAACGCATCAAGAGAATCAGAGCACAGTGCATAAAAAATATCAAAGCACCATCGGGTTTAAGATTACAACTTGATCCAATAAAAGTTTTAGAAGAACGAGAGTTGTAACTTAACAAAAAAAATGCCCATATAGTAGACCCGCTTGAAGACTAACTCAAATTTCTCCCCCTTTGTCATCGAATGACCAAAAGGATCAAAACTAAGGACTAACGCCAGCGTTGTTGGGGTCGGTTGTCGTAGTAGGGCCTGCCGCAGTGTCGTCCAAGTCTTCATTTTCATCAGTGTCTCGCGATGAAGAATAGGAGCTGGCCACCAAGGAAGGAACTTTGACCTTTTTGTATTTCTTCGAAGGAGGTGCAGACCAGTTAAATTCTTCCTTGAGACCCATTGTCTTCAGTTCTTCCGTGTTGTAGACATTAGAAAGAACAGCCCAGGTGTCGGTGTACTAGAGTAGGGGTACCCTAGTATCCCGAACTCGTGCACGGGCAGTTGCAGCACCCCGCGACAGGGCTGCCTAGTGACCGCCAAGGTCCTCCGTGGTTCCTTTGGAACCATTCAAGAAAAAAGTAGTTAAGCCAAGAAGACAAGGACCCGGCAAGAGGAGCTTGCCGGGAAGGCCACTCAAGGCACGCAGAAGACAAGACCCCGGCAAGAGGAGCTTGCCGGGAAGGCTTGGTGAGCGACAAGCTCCCGAGCGACAAGGATTCAGCAGCGGCAAGGTGCTTGCCGCGCAGTAACCTCTCTTCATCTCCGCTCCAGCTCATCCACCAACGTGTCGCCATGGGGCCATTCCAGGCGTGCGTGTCAAGAGGCTGTGCAGCCAGCGGAGAGCAGCGGTAAGCGGCGCTGACAGGGGTGCCATCGTGGCGAGCGGTGGCGTCCCTAATGGTCCCTTTCTGCACTGTTTAGGAGACATGGACGGGCATTTATTACTCTTGTCCCTTGCCGTCAGAGTTAGGTAGAATACACTGTACAAAGTAGCTGTACCAACCGCAACTCATTTTTCCCATTTTGCCCTTGTTTACGTTGCCACCTGTGGTGACCCCTTGAGCCTATAAAAGGAGGCCCATGCGCAACGTAGAAGGGGTTCGGCTAGTTCGACTCATTCGAGACTAGAGACACTCAAGCTAGGTTTTGTAGCTCTCTTTGCTCCCTAGCAAGAACACAAGATAATCAGACAAGCAGCAGTAGGAGTATTATCTCTCCGGAGAGCTCCGAAGCTGGGTAAACTGCTCGTGTGCATCGCCTCGACCTGCTCTTCGTGCAATCTCCGCCCCTCACCGAACCAAAAGGGACTCGGTCCGCCAGGTCCCATAGGTGTTCGTGGGTCACGATCAGCTTCCCCGACACCAGGTGCGTTTGAAGGTTTCATGGAGGTAGTAGTGGTTTTTCTTCACTGCATTGTGTGTAGAGGTCATGTTGTGAAGAATTGAACCAAACTGACGCTTGACCCATTTATGATTGCGATCAACCTTCCGATGAAGACCGAGGAGTAACTCACGATCAGTCATCACCACAGGTGCCGTGGCTTGAGGACTTTGCTTGGCCGAGGTTTTTGCGCAGAGTCATGTGTGGCGAGTCATCATTGGTGGAGTAGGATGCAGCTTTGCAAACTGACCATCCAATGGACGAGTGCCTTCATCACTAGTGCGAACCGCAATAGCACGGTTCAGTAGGTTTTTAGTGCCGGTTCCATAACCGCACTAAAGTGTGGCACTAAAGACCCCCCCTTTAGTACCGGTTCAGCATGAACCGGTGCTAAAGGGAAACCACGTGGCATGAGCCAGCTCCAGGGCTCGAGTTTTAGTACCGGTTGGTAAGACCAACCGTACTATAAGGTTTGGGGGTTTTAGTTTTATGATTTCTTTTCATTTAATTTTGTGTTTCCATTTTAATTCTTTTTCGCTTGCTTTGGTATTTTACGATACTACACATTGTACACGTTATGCATATATATGTATATATATATATATATATATATATATATATATATATATATATATATATATATATATATATATATATATATATATATATATATATATATATATATATAGAATTTCTAGTAGAACCAATCATGCATATATATATATCATCAATGTCTCACAAACCATCATATTAATTAATTCACATATACACACATGTATAGCTATATACAATTTCTCCTACATATGCATGTTGCCTTGAGCCAGTGGCATTAGCCTAATTGGTGCCTTGAGCATGATGACAATTGGAAGTGGCTTTCATGGGGCGGTGGCGGTAATAGTATTCTCCTTCGACTTATGACCTGGTCGAGCAAAAATCCCGCTATTTCCTCTTGAAGTGCTTCTCACGCTCCGCTTCTAGGAGCTTCTCCGCACCTCTGTGAACTGTTAAGAAGGAGATCAATATGCATGTGTATTAGTTGTGTGACTAGATATCGATAATGGTGTAAAAATTGTGAATAGTGTTTTGACAAGCGCATCCATTCCTCTTTGAGATCTGCTCCTTTGGACGCCATCATGCGAATGTTCTCGCAAACGCAGAATGCACATAGATCAGTCCCTACGCCGCTTCTTGTGGCCTTTACGAGAATGGAATTTGATCAGATAATAATTAATCAAGCATGATAATTAAAGATATGGCAGCTAGCTAGCTAGCTAGTACTACTTAATTACTTACCTTGGGTCGAAACCATTTAAGCTTTTTTTCCATTCTCCGGGTCACGCTGATGAACCTTGCCCAAGCCCTGCCCCGAGAAAGAAAATGAATAAAGGGGTTATTAAATAGTTCATATCATGAAAATGACGAACTAAATAGGCCGAGATATATAGTTAATAATGATTGAAATTACCTGTTGACTATCCCAAACAAGATGTTATAGTCAGTTTTTCTTTGAGTAGTGAGTCCAAGATTTCAACTGTTCCGCATCAACATTAATGATACACAAGACCCAAAGGAAATCTGCATGCACACACATTTGCATGTCTTAATTAAGCGGGCATATGTAAGCAAAAACATGTAGCTAGCTAGTAGGCAAAAATAGAGAATTTGTAGTATAAGACAAGGTGACTCACCGGAAGTTGTAAGGAAGTAGTATATCTTCATTGTATTTGAGGCGCTTCAAGAACTCTAGCATGTTGTCCTCACGGCCTTTTGATGATGTTGATTTATTTTCCATGTGTATTCATTAACGGTGTTTGGGTCAATGAACCCAATGCCAAAGCGCCCACCTTTTCTCATTTCATACATTTTCATCCCGCATATAATACCACGTAAAAGAATATAGTGAGGATAATTACAGGTAATGATTGATCAAAAGGATCACTACAGCTAGCTTGAGACTTAAATTACAGAAAGAAATCACTTACGCATAATAGCAATCGATTTATAGATTTGTCGAAAGGCTTTGATTGTATAATTGAAACATTTTAGAATACTCAACGGGCACAGCTTTCTCATGGAAGTAATGCTCCTCCTTGACATTCACCATAAGGGACAATTGATCGAAATCTTGGTAATGTTCATGTACCATTGATGCAATTCATACATTCTCGCTGGGAGGTTCTTGACCTTGTCCTGCTCGACCAAAGGTTGGCCCCGACATATTTCCGCTTTATTTCATCCTCTCTAAGCACAGGCATGGGCTCGATCTCGAGGAGTTGCCCAACAGTGATTTTGAGAACTTCACCTGCATTATACGGTCCTCCGTTATTACCACATTGCCCACCTCAGAACGTAAACTGTTTGCCCACAATAATATTGGCGCCACAGATCATCGCGTTGTTGGCACAGCAAGCGAGGATCGATTATGCCACCTGTTCTCCCAGTGGGAATGGTTTTCCGCATTTTTGACAGCTGCTTCTTGTTTGCTCGATCCGAGCTCACCTCCTTACGAGACGTGCTCGATTTAACTTCCGATGTGGCGCTCATAGTCTGTGTCAACAGGCTTGGGAGCTGGTGGTTGAGCCAAACGAATGAAGTGGTCAATCGCTTCCTCGTGCACTTTCTCCCTTGGCGGCGGTGGCGGTTTCAAAGGCAAAATGGGCTTCCACCTCGGACTTTGATATGGCTGCGATTTCCTCCTCGGACTGTCATAAGACCTCTACGAAGAGGCGTGAGGCTTGGACCATATTTATATCGCTTGCCCCCTTGTACTTCCTGTACTACCTCGACTCGTGCCGCCACGCACCATAGCTGCGGGTGTCTCTTCTCATGATTGCTTGGCGGCGGAGACGCCGGGCCGACGGGCTGAGTTGGACGAGGAGGAGGGCCACTGAAGCTGTGCCGGGACTTGGAGGAGGAGGGCCTGAGGTTGTGCCGGACTTGGAGGAGGAATGGACGTCTGACGCTGTATGGACTTGGATGTCACATCCCAGATAGACCATGCATTAGGGTGTGCATCATGTTTAAATTTCATCTGAATTTGAAATGGGAAGGCAGAAACCCTGAACACCCCCCTTAAAATAACTAGGGTTTACTAAAATTTATTTCAATGAATCCGAAATGCCCTTCAAAATGCTCATCCTCTTTGTTTGGGTTTAGGATCCATGTCAAAGAAGGTGGAACATTTTCTAGGTCACCTAAGGGTTCTAGATTTAAATCACAAGTTTTTGAAATGGGCATTTTAAACTATGGAAAATATTTTAAGTGTTCAAAAATTGTTAAACTAAAATGTTTCATGCTGGGAATATTCCAACAAGTGACCAGGAGCATTTTGGTAATTTTGAAAAGGTTTTGATATTTTAAAATCCTAAAACAGAGTTGCAGTAATAGAAAAGATAAAAAGAGAAAACACTTACACTGTCACCAAGAATCGCCCACCTGCCCCCAGCCCAAAGAGCAGCGCCAACAGCTGCTTGGCTCGGCTTGACAGCAGGCTGGTGCCGGCCGGCAGCGAGGCGCCACGCAGCTGGCCGCCCCGCCTCACCCTCGCCGCCTCGCCACTGGGGCGACCCACGTCGTCTGCCTCCCGACCTCCTGACACCCCATTCCCCCTCTCTCTCTCGCTCGCCCTCGACCTGGCCGACGCCATCGCCGACACGCCACCGCCGACGCCGTGCTCCCGCCGGCCCACGCACCTCCCGCCATGTCCGCAGCTCCTCCGCACCCGCTACCCCTAGCCAGCCAGTCCCCTCGCCCAAAACCCCCGAGGCCACTACTCCGACTCGCCCGAGTCCAAGGCACGGAGATCCCCATCGTCGCCGCCGCCAGATCAGTCCGCCTCGACCCCGACGAAGCTTCCCGCAGGTTCACCGTGAGCCTAGCTACCCTCCATCCTCTCCGTTCTCTTCTTCTTGCACCACAGCGAGCACTCGGTGATCGCCTCGAACGCACACTGCCAGCGCGCTGTCAGCCGACGAGCCTCCGGCCACCTATTGGCCACACCACTATGCCCATCGCACTCACCACACCTCCACGAGTCTAACTGCACTCCCGCGCCTCGCCGGGCCCTCTAACTCCAAACCCGCCGGTGGCCGAGCCCCGCCGCCTCGACTCGTCGCCGGGCGCCCACTCCGCCATCCCGACCTAAACTAACTCCACCACTAACCGCTGCTCACCTCTAGCTACCGTAGATGCTCCCGCGTTCCATTTGGAGCCCGGAAAGTGCAAAGCACTTGCTCCGCTGCTGGCGTCTGCCTCGCCCGGCGGCTAGACGCCGGTGAGTTGACCTCACCCGTGGGCCCTGTTGACCTCTGGGTCAATGACAGGTGGACCCCCCTTCGGCTAATCTAATTAGGATTAGTTTTAATTAAAACTAATTAGTTAAACTAACCTGACATGCGGGTCCCACTGGTCAGTTTGACCTAGACGACCCCGTTGACCCCCTGACGTCATGCTGACCTCACGCTGACGCATTAATTCAAATTCTGGAATTAATTTTATATAATAAAATCCAGAATATAATTCAATTTTCAAATGCTTATAACTTTTATTCTATAACTCCAAATGCAAAGATTTATATATGAAAAATTATCAGAAAAATACACTCTATCCATTGGTACAGGTTTCATGCATGTTAAAACAAGTTAACTATGCTGAATAACCAGATTAAGATTTTGCACCATTAGGACTAACTCACATGATCTATCATTTGAACCTTTGGTTCAAATGAGATCATCCCCTGTCCCTTCAACTTGCATTAGGCCAACACACATTCATCTTGTCATGTCATAGCATGCATCATATTGTTGCACATTGGTTGTATGTTTATTTTGGTGTGTTTCCATGATAGGTTCTGCCCCCGAAGATAACCTCGATAACCCATCTGAAGGGCAGTTCTCTACCCCAGTTCCATCAGGCAAGCAATTCATTGATCATTTCGATACAAACCCATGTTCTCGCTTCTGCTCTCATTTTACTGCATTAAGACAACGCGATTCAACTGTTGTGTGCTGCGGTAGTTGAACCCACTTCCTTTGCATGACTGTCATTGCCACAAGAATTAGATGAAACCCACTAGTATGTGTAGGAGTTGATTGAGCCATGTTTGTGATTCCTACCATGCTATGCTTGCTATGCTTAGAGTTGTGTCGTCCGGCTCATCGGGATGATGAACTGGAGTGAAAGGTTGTGTTGGTTCGAGAGTGTAAGTGTTGAACACGATTTGGTAAAGGTATCGATGAGAGGCCATGTAGGAGTACATGGTGGGTTGTTTCATTGAGGCCGAACTTAAGAACTGAGATCTGTGTTTGTGATCCATGAACCAGCTACTACCACACATTGGGATCCTTAATTGACCTCTCGGCTTCTTAACCACCCCTGCTCATAGTCCGGAGTTGCAAGTAGTTTCGTGTTTGTAGCATGTCAGGGGCCGCACGCAACGCTGACCTTAGGGGTGGGTTGTGTTGCGGTAGGCACCGTGGGTCGATGTACCGAGTGCCCGCTTGGTATCTCGGGAACCCTGCACACATCGCTCGGGGCTGTATGGGAAACCTCGGCGGACTCCTCATGGATGGAACCCGAATAGGCGATAACTGGACTAGGGACTTGAGTGTTTAGGTAGGCTGTGGCCGACACCCACGTTGGGCTTCCGCTTGAAGGTTGCCGAGTACATGTCGTAAATCGATTTATAAGTGGTGAGAGCGTGTGTGAAGAAGTATACCCCTGCAGGGTTAAATATGATCTATTCGAATAGCCGTGTCCACGGAGAAGGACTTCTGGGTTACCTATATCAGTTCATAGACAAGTAAATGGATACTACTAAAAGCCTCAAGATAAGTGTGAGTATCGTGGATGGCCCTCTCGGGATGACGAGAGAGGATCCACGGTGGAGTATTGTGATGGTGATTAGTGGACTCGTAACGACAAATGCTTTACAAAGTGTGTCACGTAGGATAGCTTAGCCAAGAGTCAAAGCTGGCTTGCTGCATTTAACTCCACTACCTTCCTTGAGAATGTGCATGTATGATAGGATTCTGTGGTAAGACTTGCTGAGTACTTTGTACTCATGTTTGCTTAATCAATATTTTTCAGAGGACTATACTACCCCCTCCGACGGATTCTATGTAGATGTTGACTTGACGAGTAAGCTAGCCACCGGTGGCGATCTAAGACTTGTGAAGGGCCATGTAGATAGAAAGGCTCCAACAAGCTTTCTTTCTTTCTAGAGTCAGTACTCGAGACTACTTTGCTTCCGCATGTGCTTGTATGATTGTATGACTTGAGTGTTGGGTCATGTGACCCCTACCTGTATGACTATGTTATGTATGGCTCCTCGGAGCCTCTTAAATAAAGTATTTGAGTTGTAGAGTTTTGTTGTGATGCCTTGTTGTATTTACTCATATCGGGCATAATGTGTGTATGATTGAAATGCTTGGTATGAGTGGGATCCGACAATCTAGTTGTTTATCCTTGGCAGCCTCTCATATGGGGAAATGTAGTCTCGTGCTTCGAGCGATAGTAGTCCGCTACATGCCCGTTCACGGAGTCCTGCTAGCCCAAAGACTACCGCTTGGACACTTGACTGGCGGCATGTGATTCATTTCGTTCTATGTCTGTTCCTTCGGGAAATGTCACGCGGTGATACTTGAGTCCTGCCTAGCTGCTACAGCCCGGGATACCGGAGTCTCATAGCCCAAAGCTACAGCCCAAGTTCATACGTTGATGACCGACATGCTCAAGTGTTTCATGTATGCTGTCCCCATAGGTTAGTGCCGCTTTGGGTTCACGACTAGCCATGTCGGCCCGGTTCTTTGTCATGTGGATGCTAGCGACACTATCATATACGTGAGCCAAAAGACGCAAACGGTCCCGGGCCATGGTAAGGCGACACCGTGGGAATACCGTCGTGAGGCCGCAAAGTGATATGAGGTGTTACCAGCTAGGTCGATGTGACTTGAATCGGGTCCCGACAGCGTTGGCATCGAGCGCAGACTGCTCAGTAGGTCCGCTAAGCCAAACTGGTCAAGTTGAGTCTAGAAATGCTTTAGTTATATGTAGGGGAATTGATTGTGGAAGGGAACGTAAGGCTCTTTTACTCCTTTTACCTTATGCCCTCTAATCTGAGTCATCCTCTTCTCATTCAACGTGGGTTAGGACTAGGCTCTCTTTCTCTATCGTGGATCACGTGTTACTATCCGTAGTACCTTGTAGGATTGTTGGTTACATCCTCGCCAGTGCTACTAAATTTTAGTATGCTACCATTTGAACCGTAACCTTGATATGATGTTGTTGAGTGGTATTGCAAATCTGATTTTGAATGTCTCAATTCTGATTTGAGCATTTACAGATGTTATGCTGCCCGATTTTCCTAGGAATTCTAATGCCTTTGCATTATGGCTGTGCTTTCAGATGGCCACCGCTCCCGAGAACCAAGTGGTTCGCCTTGACCCGCTGCATCGATGTGTGCGGTCACACGCCATGTTGGTTAGGGTGATGATTGAGGCTGGTTATCGATGGTATCCTGAATATACCGCCGAGGAGCAGTTCAGGATTTCAATCAAAGCCAATACCTATGCACGGTCCGGATTTATCCATCCTATCCCGGAGCTATTGAGCCACTTCACTGCTCCTATGGGCTCGAATCACTATTGGAATGTCTGCACAAGATGCAGCCTATTCCATGATGACTATCATTCGAGCCAGACTGCTTTGTTGAGCAACACCGACTTCCGCTATATGCCAAGATCTCTTCCCGGGCGCATGGCTACCTTCGGGGTTGTACGGTGATGCAACCCATGAGGACTCACCTCCTCGCACTACTCTTGAGTTGTTGGAGGACAAGGACCGTGAGAACCGGCCTTGCGTATGGAACTGCTTAATGCCCGCTCGACCACTGGGCTACTCGACTAGGTTTGCACTGCCGTGCAAGCGGATGTATGGACATGAGGGACTTGTACCTGTGCGGGCAAGTCTGCGGACTTCATGGAGTGGCGTGAGGTTGGAGGCATCACTCCACCTCGTGGGCCTCTTCGCCACCGCTTGTTGGTCCACGGCCACATCCGAGTCCTTATGGTCCACAGGCCCCACAGATTGTCTGCTTCGGACGATCATGTTCCACTTCCGTGTCTGGTGGTGACTTCTACGAGAACTACTATGGAGCTGCCTGAGATAGTAGTAGTATTCCTAGTATGGTAATGGTTGTGTTTCCACCGTCTGCGTGACCGTGGAATACGACTTAGTGTGTATCATTCCTAAGTGTAGACAAATAATGTATAGGAGTTGGAATGCTTCCGATGAGATGTAACGCCTTTCCTTATAGTTGTACTCCGTCGGGCTTGTACTAAACTATGAATGGTGTGTATGACCGCTGGTATATATATATATGGCAGCTTATATTACCATGTCATACGGATGAACATCTTTGCATTCCATACTGCCCATTACCTTCCGCACTTCCTTGTTAAATTCTGCCATCCTGGTTTAAACCTTTGTTTTGTCTCCCGTGATGGTCAACACTCAAATTCTCCTGCTGTTCCAGAGCAGGAGAGGCCAGCAGCCAGAAATGTGAATCGCCGCAACCGCCATCTTTGGCTGAGGTGATGCTGAAGCGTAACGCATAATAAGCTAAACCAACCGCTTATTGGAGCGGATTGAACAAAACACAGCACGCCAGCCAAGAAACGATGGGTTTCACTCAATGACTTCGTCAAACTATATCCTCCAAAATTCAAATGTCTGCCGAGCCACTCGACGCCGATGATTGGCTCCGCAGATCCATCACAAGCTGCGTTCCGCCATCGTGTCCGAGGTCGACAAAGTTACCTTTGCCGCCTATCATCCGGAAGGCCCCGCCATCTCGTGGGAAAACTATGAGGCTATGCGTCCGCTGGACAAGTTACAACTTGGGATGAATTCGGTGCCGCCTTCCGCGAGCACCATATTCCGAAGGACTTATGGACCGCAAACGTGAGGAATTCTGCAGCCACCCAAGGCCGGTGAACGTGGATGCCTACACCGTGAATTTGGGAGGTTAGCACGTTATGCTCCCAAGAAGTTTCTACCGATGCTAAGAAGCAGGCGAGGTTCCGAAAGGACTTAGCCTGAGCTACGCCGAGATCTCCGCTCTGCATGAATGCACCTCTTTCTCGGCTAGTCAATAAGGCTATCACGCCGAGATCGGGCAGATCGACTTCGAGGCTTCACGCAAGCACATCCGTGATTCTCGATCGCCATCCGCTCTGTTCCCGAAGCGCGGTTTGGGTCCCAAATCGGCTCTACCACCCAGATACACCCCGAGGCCATCCTTCGAGGCGCCTCGCCCAATCAGCCGTATTTTCCACCCAAGACATATGGAGGTCCAATCGCTAATGTGGCCCCACGGCCAAATGTGATCACTTGCTTCAAATGTGGAGAGACGGGCCACTATATTCGAGAGTGTCCCTGAACAATCCCAACCAAGCCGAAAGTCTGCTTGGCGCGGCAAGCCAGCAGAAAGGTTCCCTATGCTGCCGCTTGCCACCGCCGTGGCCATGTCAACTATGTCTCTTTGAAGAAACCTATGAGGATCCCAACGCCGCCCTCGGCGCTTCTTGTTAATTGCCATCCGCAACTGTTCTTTTTGATACTGGAGCATCTCATTCATTTATTTCTGAGAGCTATGCTCGTTTGCACAACACCACATTCTGCGACATGCCTACCTCCATGGAAATTCAAACCCCTGGGTCTCGATGGCAAACTTCTAGAATAAGTCATGGGAATGAAATTCTTGTCGACAGATTAGTCTTTCTCGCCTCTCTAATAGCTCTTAAGTCCTCGGACATAAACATCATCTTGGGTATGGACTGGATGTCAGCCCATTATGCCAAGATTGATTGCTCGACTAGAACCGCTCAACTTACTTCATCCTTCGGTAAAACAAGAGATGTTTTAACCCGAGTGTCTAAGCGCCGCCTTTACTCTTTAAATGCCAACCTCTTCCGGATCTTGAAGATATCCCAGAGTCCGTGATTTCCGGATGTCTTTCCGAAGAACTGCCAGTGTTCCACCCGACAGGATGTCGAGTTCGTGATAGATCTTGTTCCCGAACTGTCCCAATCTCTAGGAGACCTTATAAGATGGCACCCCTAGAACTAGCTGAACTTAAGAAACAACTCGATGAGTCCTTGCAAAAGGGTTTCATCCGTCCTAGTTCATCTCCATGGGCTTGCCCCGTCCTCTTCGTCAAGAAGAAGGATGGTACGGATCGGATGGTTGTAGATTACCGACCGTCAATTTGGTCACTATCAAGAACAATTATCCGCTCCCGTGATCAACGACCGTATGATCAGCTCGCTGGATCCTCGCCTTTTTCCAAGATGGATTTGAGGTTGGGCTACCATCAAATCAAAATCAAGAACGGGGACATACCCAAAACGGCCTTTGTCACTCGTTATGGCCAATACGAGTACACCGTCATGTCCTTCGGATTAACCAATGCTCCAGCCACCTTCTCTCGGTTAATGAACTCAATCTTCATGGAGTATTTGGATAAATTCGTCGTGGTATACCTCGATGATATACTCATCTACTCCAAGAATGAGGAAGAACATGCCAACATCTAAGGCTAGTATTGATGAAACTTCGAGAGCACCGCCTTTATGCCAAATTCTCTAAATGTGAATTCTGTTACCGTATGACCTATCTAGGACATGTAATTTCCGTAAGGGTATTGCTGTCAATCCCGAGCGAAGTTCAAGCTGTCCTTGATCGACTCCACCTGAATCGGTCAAGCAAGTTCGAGTTTCTCGGTTTAGCGAGCTATTGCCGCCGCTTCGAGAGAATTTCTAAAGGTTGTTAAACCTCTAACCGAACTCCTCAAGAAAGATAAGAAGTTCGAATGGACGCCACAAAGGCGAGATCAGCTTTCAGAACTGAAAAGACGCTCGACATCTGCTCCCGCATTTGTTCCACCAGATTTCTAAGGACTTTATTATCTATTACGACGCCGCGACAAGGACTAGGTTGCATACTCATGCAAGATCGTCATGTGATTGCCTACGCATCTCGGCGAGCCATGCCCACATGAGGATAACTATCCCACACACGATCTAGAGCTTGCAGCAGGGTTCATGCACTCAAAACCTGGCGACATTACCTCCGGGTAATCGCTATAAATCTACACAGATCACCAAAGTCTAAAATATATCTTCACCCAACCGGATTTGAATCTTAGGCAAAGACGTTGGGTCGAGTTGATTACAGATTTCGACTTAGGAATATCTTACACCCCAGGCAAAGCCAATGTCATGGCTGACGCACTAAGTCGCAAATCTTATTGTAACAATTTGATGTTACAACAAGGTCAACCAATTCTCCACGAGGAATTTCGTAAGCTTAATCTTCACATTGTTCCTCGAGGATTTCTTTCCACCCTGGTGGCGAAACCTGACCTCACGGATCGAATCATAGCTGCTCAAAGAAGATGATAGGGGATATCCGGATCAAGGAGAACATCGCTAGCGGAGCAGCTAGATGTTTCTCCATAGATGAACGGGTGTTGTCTTCTTCAAAACCGCTTGGTGGTTCCCAAGAAACAACAGCTACGGCAATTGATCCTTAAGGAAGCTCATGACTCTCCTCTCACCATTCATCCCGGTAGTACTAAAATGTATCAAGATCTACGCCGAGGTTTTGGTGGACTAGGATGAAGAGAGAAATCGCTCAATACATTGCTAATCGCGACGTATGTCGTCGAAGTTAAAGCAGAGCATCAACGGCCTGCTGGTACCCTTCAACCTTTGGAAATTCCTGGATGGAAATGGGATAAAATCGGTATGGATTTCATTACCGGTTTTCCAGACCAAGAGAGGGAATAACGCTATCTTCGCTGTTGTTGATCGCCTTTCCAAAGTAGCCCACTTCCTCCCTGTTCGTGAGAGTATAACCGCTAGCCAGCTAGCTGAATTGTACATCTCTCGAATAGTTTCTCTTCATGGTGTTCCATTGAAATTAACTCCGACCGTGGAGTCTCTTCACTTCTCGATTTTGGGAAAGTTTCAAAACGCTATGGGAACTCGCTCTCTTTTAGCACCGCTTCCATCCCCAATCAAGTGGTCAAGTAGAACGAGTCAATCAAATCTTAGAGGATATGCTTCGAAGCTTCGCCATCTCTTTCGCATGAATTGGGAGAAATGCCTTCCATTCGCCGAGTTCGCTTATAACAACAGTTATCAAGCCCGACCGCAAAGCCCTTTCAAGTTCTTTATGGACGAAAATGTCGAACGCCTCTTAATCGGTCGAAACCGGGAGAGACAACTTTGGCCCGGATATGATTCAGAAGCGTAAGAGCAAGTTCGCGTTGTTCGTGAGAAGTTGAAAACAGCCCAATCTCGCCGAAGAGCCAATATGATCGCAAGCATAAGCCTATGGCTTATGAAATTGGCGAGAAGGCTTACCTCCGGTTTCCCTTTAAAGGAACCCATCGATTCGTATCAAGGGCAAGTTGGCTCTCGTTACATTGGACCCTTTCGCATTCTTGCCAAACGAGGGAAGTTGCCTACCAATTGAACTACCTCCGCATCTTCCAAGGTCCATGATGTCTTCCACGCTTCCCAACTCAGCGTTGCTTCTCGGATCCTATCCGTGGAGTGGACCACAAACGCTTGATCTCCAAGATAACCTCACCTATCGAGAGTACCCCATTCAGATCCTCGATCAAACCGAGCGCACCACTCGACGCCGGAATATCAAGTTTCTAAAGGTTCAATGGTCAAACCATTCCGAGCAAGAAGCAACTTGGGAAAGGGAGGATCGCCTTCGACTTGAGTACCCCACCTTTTTCAAGAATAGATTCTAAATCTCGACTAGATTCTTTGAGTGGGGTGAGTTGTCACATCCCGTATAGACCATGCATTAGGGTGTGCATCATGTTTAAATTTCATCTGAATTTGAAATGGGGAAGGCAGAAACCCTGTAACACCCCCTTAAAATAACTAGGGTTTACTAAAATTTATTTCAATGAACTGAATGCCCTTCAAAATGCTCATCCTCTTTGTTTGGGTTTAGGATCCATGTCAAAGAAGGTGGAACATTTTCTAGGTCACCTAAGGGTTCTAGATTTAAATCACAAGTTTTTGAAATGGGCATTTTAAACTATGGAAAATATTTTAAGTGTTCAAAAATTGTTAAACTAAAATGTTTCATGCTGGGAATATTCCAACAAGTGACCAGGAGCATTTTGGTAATTTTTGAAAAGGTTTTGATATTTTTAAAAATCCTAAAACAGAGTTGCAGTAATAGAAAAAGATAAAAAAGAGAAAACACTTACCTGTCACCAAGAATCGCCCACCGCTGCCCAGCCCAAAGAGCCAGCCCAATGAGCTGCTTGGCTCGGCCAGCAGCAGTGCTGGTGCCGGCCGGCGAGCGCAGGGCGCGCCACGCAGCTGGCCGCCGCCTGCCTCACCCTCGCCTCTGCCATTGGGACGACCCACGCTGCCTCCCGACCTCCTGACACCCCATTCCCCGCTTCTCTCTCGCCGCCGACCTGGCCGACGCCATCGCCGACACGCCACTGCCGACGCCAGGTTCCCCCTGGCCCACGCACCTCCCGCCATGTCTGCAGCTCCGCCAAGACCCTGCTACCCCTAGCCAGCCAGTCCCTCGCCCAAAACCCCCGAGGCCACTATCCGACTCGCCCGAGTCCAAGGCCACGGAGATCCCCATTGTCGCCGCCACAGATCAGTCCGCCTCGACCCCGACGAAGCTTCCCGCAGTTCACCGTGAGCCTAGCTACCCTCCATCCTCTCCGTTTCTTCTTCTTGCACCACAACGAGCACTCGTGATCGCCTCGAACGCACAAGCGCGCTGTCAGCCGACGAGCCTCCGGCCACCTATTGGCCACACCACTATGCCCATCGTGACTCACCACACCTCCACGAGTCTAACTGCACTCCGCGCCTCGCCGGGCCTCTAACTCCAAACCTGCTGGTGGTCGAGCCCCGCCGCCTCGACTCGTCAGCCGGCGCCCACTCCGCCATCCCGACCTAAACTAACTCCACCACTAACCGCTGCTCACCTCTAGCTACCAGAGATGCTCCCTGCTCCATTTGGAGCCCGAAAGTGCAAAGCACTTGTTCACCAGCTCCTGCCTCGCCGGCGGCTAGACGCCGTGAGTTGACCTCACCAGGCCCTGCTGACCTCTGGTCAATGACAGTGGACCCCTTCTGCTAATCTAATTAGGATTAGTTTTAATTAAAACTAATTAGTTAAACTAACTCGACATGCGGGTCCCACTGGTCAGTTTGACCTAGACGACCCTGCTGACCTCTCGACGCCATGTCGACCTCACGCCGACGATTAATTCAAATTCTGGAATTAATTTTATATAATAAAATCCAGAATATAATTCAATTTTCAAATGCTTATAACTTTTATTCTATAACTCCAAATGCAAAGATTTATATATGAAAATTATCAGAAAAATACACTCTATCCATTGGTACAGGTTTCATGCATGTTAAAACAAGTTAACTATGCTGAATAACCAGATTAAGATTTTGCACCATTAGGACTAACTCACATGATCTATCATTTGAACCTTTGGTTCAAATGAGATCATCCCCGTCCCTTCAACTTGCATTAGGCCAACACACATTCATCTTGTCATGTCATAGCATGCATCATATTGTTGCACATTGGTTGTATGTTTATTTTGGTGTGTTTCATGATAGGTTCTGCCTCAAGATAACCTCGATAACCCATCTCAAGGGCAGTTCTCACCCCAGCCCATCGTGCAAGCAATTCATTGATCATTTCGATACAAACCCATGTTCTCGCTTCGCTTCTCATTTTACTGCATTAAGACAACGCGATTCAACTGCTGTGTGCTGCGGTAGTTGAACCCACTTCCTTTGCATGACCTGTCATTGCCACAAGAATTAGATGAAACCCACTAGTATGTGTAGGAGTTGATTGAGCCATGTTTGTGATTCCTACCATGCTATGCTTGCTATGCTTAGAGTTGTGTCGTCCGCTCATCGGGATGATGAACCGGAGTGAAAGGTTGTGTTGGTTCGAGAGTGTAAGTGTTGAACACGATTTGGTAAAGGTATCGATGAGAGGCCATGTAGGAGTACATGGTGGGTTGTTTCATTGAGGCCAACTTAAGAACTGAGATCTGTGTTTGTGATCCATGAACCAGCTACTACCACACATTGGGATCCTTAATTGACCTTCTCGGCTTCTTAACCACCCCTGCTCATAGTCCGGGAGTTGCAAGTAGTTTCGTGTTTGTAGCATGTCAGGGCCGCACGCAACGCTGACCTTAGGGGTGGGTTGTGTTATGGTAGGCACCGTGGGTCTGTACCGAAAGCCCGCTTATATCTCGAACCCCGCACACATCGCTCGGGCTGTATGGGAAACCTCGCCGGACTCCTCATGGATGGAACCCGAATAGGCGATAACCTGACTAGGGACTTGAGTGTTTAGGTAGGCTGTGGCCGACACCCACGCTGGGCTTCCGCTGAAGGTTGCCGAGT
The DNA here is from genome assembly GCA_021605205.1 of Aegilops longissima. NCBI lineage: Eukaryota > Viridiplantae > Streptophyta > Magnoliopsida > Poales > Poaceae > Aegilops > Aegilops longissima. The sequence goes on along the minus strand of CM038682.1, from coordinate 597,895,623 downwards.
ACATGTCGTGTAATCGATTTATAAGTGGTGAGAGCGTGTGAGGAAGTATACCTCGCAGGTTAAATATGATCTATTCAATAGCCGTGTCCACGGAGAAGGACTTCGGGTTACCTATATCAGTTCATAGACAAGTAAATGGATACTACTAAAAGCCTCAAGATAGTGTGAGTATCGTGGATGGTCTCTCTCGGGATGACGAGAGAGGATCCACGGTGGAGTATTGTGATGGTGATTAGTGGACTCGTGTACGACAAATGCTTTACAAAGTGTGTCACGAGGATAGCTTAGCCAAGAGTCAAAGCTGGCTTGCTGCATTTAACTCCACTACCTTCCTTGAGAATGTGCATGTATGATAGGATTCGTGGTAAGACTTGCTGAGTACTTTGTACTCATGTTTGCTTAATCAATATTTTTCAGAGGACTATACTACCCTCCGACGGATTCTATGTAGATGTTGACTTCGATTTAGTAAGCTAGCCACCCGTGTGGCGATCTAAGACTTGTGAAGGGCCATGTAGATAGAAAGGCTCCAACAAGCTTTCTTTCTTTCTAGAGTCTGTGATCAGACTACTTTGCTTCCGCATGTGCTTGTATGATTGTATGATTTGAGTGTTGGGTCATGTGACCCCTACCTGTATGACTATAGTTATGTATGGCTCCTGAGCCTCTTAAATAAAGTATTTGAGTTGTAGAGTTTTGTTGTGATGCCTTGTTGTATTTACTCATATCGGGCATAATGTGTGTATGATTGAAATGCTTGGTATGAGTGGGATCCGACAATCTAGTTGTTTATCCTTGGCAGCCTCTCATATGGGGAAATGTAGTCTCGTGCTTCGAGCGATAGTAGTCCGCTACAGCCCGGTTCACTGAGTCCCGCTAGCCCAAAGACTACCGCTGGACACTTGACTGGCCGGCATGTGATTCATTTCGCTCTTATGTCTGTTCCTTCGGGAAATGTCACGCGGTGATACTTGAGTCCTGCCTAGCTCGCTACAGCCCGGATACCGGAGTCCTCATAGCCCAAAGGCTACAGCCCAAGTTCATACGCTGATGACCGACATGCTCAAGTGTTTCATGTATGCTGTCCCCATAGGTTAGTGCCGCTTTGGTTCACGACCAGCCATGTCGGCCCGGTTCTTTGTCATGTGGATGCTAGCGACACTATCATATACGTGAGCCAAAAGACGCAAACGGTCCCGGCCATGGTAAGGCGACACCGTGGGAATACCGCATGTGAGGCCGCAAAGTGATATGAGGTGTTACCAGCTAGGTCGATGTGACTTGGAATCGGGTCCCGACATTGGAGGAGGAGGAGGGGCTCGACACTTTGCTGGACTTGGTGGACTTGCAGAGCGGAGACTGCTGACTCGGTGGCGGACTTCGACGAGGAGTCGGATGACGCGTGTCGGTGGCCTTCAAAGATGATGCAACTTTTTCCATAGGATGATACGATGGTTGGCGCCTCCGAAAGCGCCGTCACCTCCAGGAATGTCAAGCTCTAGCCCCGAATATGGGTGCACCACCGTTAACTATGACACGAGCATAGCCCTCTCGAATCGGGATGCAATGGTAGGTTGCTTTGGGGTAATCGAAAAGCAACGCCGTCCGCCACCTTCATGGATATGTTCTTCATTTTGACGTAGCTCGCAGCTAGTGTTCTCCGTGATGTCATCCACGGGTATCTACCCAGCATTGCATCGTCTGGGCGGAACCCACGCTGCTTCTCGGCATGGATGGGGCGGTGCTATCCAATGCTGGATCATTCGCTAGCCGCTGCAGCTGCTGAGACCCCTTTGCCGGGTAAGTGAGTCGATCTGCTTCTCGCTGCCGCTGGAATTTGACTACCAATTCCGCTTGACTTGCTTCTAGGCCTTGAAGGCGCTCATAGTCCCGCTTCTCCGCTCCTCCTCCATCTTCCTCTTCTTATCCTCCGCAATCTTCTTTCTCGCACGGGTTCTCAGAGTCGGTGCTCCATCCAAAACCCTCATACCACGGAATAGCGCCTTGCCTCGTGTTCTTCCCGGTGTTCAGGATTTCCTGTGGCACGCCAGAAGCTCGTCGTTCTCTCTGCTGGGCTGGAACACCCCGATCGCGCTCTTCTATTGCAACAAGTATCGCATCGTCGGCCCCTTCAGACTTGCCTCGCCGAAACATTGCCCGTATTCGGGTCCAACTCCCCCATGCGAGATAGAACCAAGTCCCGACTCGGGGCCAGCTCTTAGTAACCGGAGTGGCACCTGCATCCTCCCTCTCTTTCTCGCACTTATCCCACTTAGGCATTGCCACCGTGATAGCCACCGCCCCAGCTTATGGAACTTATCCTTTTTTCGCATTCTTCTTGTTTATTCTCGACCGCTCCTTAGCTAATTCGAATCCTTGAATTTCACGAAATCGCCCCAATGAGCACGTTGGTTCTCTAGTGTTCCTCGAATATCGGAGTCTTCCTTCCTCCCTTGACGCATTTGTCCCATTCACGATTCTTGTGGTTCTTGAATGCAACCGCCATCTTCCTAAGAGCAGCGCCCTTGACTTTCTCGCACATCTCGCTTCGTGAAATGATCTCGTAGGGTGAAATGTTCCATGAGAGTATCCCAAAGCGATCTTTTGATTCTTGTCAACAAAAGTAACATCTGACGGAGTAGCGCCCTCTTTGCCTTTTTGTCCTTTGTCTTTTGCTGGCTCTTCCATTCTTGAAGGAGATCGAGTTGGTCCTTCACAAGAACTCCGACCGACGAACGAACTTGTCCGCAATCTTCTTAGGCGCTAATGGTTCGCCATTAGGTCCGATCGCCTCGATATTGTACTTTACGCCTCCTTCAACTTTTTGTCCGGCCTCGCTTTCGCCCTTTTGCTCAAGATTTGCTCGATCCGGATGGCTGAAAGAACAAAGATCGATTCGTTAATATATCTTCAAGTCATTTAAAACATGTGATGATCACCAGATACCTGCTATATAAATATATATACCTCGCCGGTCTTTGTTGTTTCAGGATCAACATGTTCTTCGCCATCGCCATAATCGTAGTTCATGACTTCATCAATTCGGTCGTCGCGATCAATATCATATCACCCTCTCCGTGTTGTTTAGAAATTCGAGCCGCCATAATCTTCTTCATTCTCGATCATCATCCGCCCAAGATCATATCGAATATGGTCTGTTCTCCTCTCACCGGTATTGTCCGCCATAGCTTTTATTTAACTAATTCAAAAGAAATATAAAACAATTTAGTATTCAAATTACATCGCCTCAATAATAGATATAATCTCAATACCTCGCCTAGAATAATAGATATAATCTCAATACATCGCCTCAATAATATATAATATTGAATAGTACATCACCGCTAGCTAATTAAAGATCGAATACTACGAAGAATCTAGGACACTCATGTTCTCGCGCGCGGCAAAGGACACCCAAAGAGAAGGAACCTCACAGATCATAGCTGAAGTGAGATCCCAAGATACCGCCAGTATTGGAGAACTGCCGCCTCTAACGCAACCATGTAGCGATGGACGTGCTCGCCCTCCTCCCGACACGGCGACGCATTCCTCCGGCGGGGCCGGGTCCCTCCGCGACCAAACTAGCCCACGCGAACGCCACCAAACGAGATCAGGGTCGACGACGGACCCGGGCCGGGTTCTCATCAAGCGGCGCTTCTCCAGCAGCACTCTCCCAAAGCCAGCCAAGGAGCCCAAATTCCCGACATGGTTCGGCCGGACGCCGTCATGACGGGTCGACGGCGAGGATGCGGGCCGGCATCGCCGAGAACAAATACTAGCTATATGCCCACAAAAAGTAATATTTTTAATGATTGGATTTTGATAACTAAAATTTCTAACATTTCTACTATTTCAAAAATCCATATACTATTTCATACTAATTAAGCATCTAACACTAAAAACAGAAAACACAACTTCTATACATCCATTAAAAACTGAAAAACAACATTATATAAAAAATTTCCATACTAATTTAACACTAATTATATCCATCTAACATGCATTCATACATATATAATAGTGAAAAATAATAATCTAAATAATCTAAACTAATTAAACATACAAAATACGATATACTAATATATACATGCATTAATTCATACATATGTGTGTGTGTGTGTGTTCATCATGCTTGTGTGTGTGTGTATGGGCTCTGGAGGGCGACGCCATGGTGGCACCGGGGCTAGGGAGAGGGGTTAGAGGGGAGAGTTCACAGCGGGCGACGGTGTAGGCGACGGCCGGGGCGGTGACGGTCAAGGGCGGCGACGAGGGACGGTGCGACGGGACGGGCTCAAGGCGGACGAGACGAGGGCGGCGACGGGACGGGGCGGACGAGACGAGGGCGGCGACGGGACGGGCGGCGACGGAGACGAGGGCGGCGATGGGGACGGACGGGGCGACGGAGACGAGGGCGGCGACGGGACGGGCGGCGACGAGACGAGGGCGGCGACGGGACGGGCGGCGACGAGACGAGGGCAGCGACGGGGACGGGGGCGGCGACGGCGACGGAGACGACGGAAACAGAGGAAGAAACAGAGGGGGAATGAAAATTTCGAAGTGTTGTATACTAAAGGCCTGTTTTGGCCAGCCCAAGCGGCGGAAGCGACTTTTAGTACCGGGTGGTGGCACAAACCGGTACTAAAGGCCCCCTTTAGTACCGGTTTGTGCCACGACCCGCATTAAAGGCTCACACCACCCCAAAGTTTAGTCCCACTCGGCGGGCGAAGGGCAGCCAGACTGGTTTATAAACCCACCGCTGCTACCACTTCAACTCCTCTCAGATAGCAGTGCTTGTGGGCCTAAACTCACGCGCTGCCTCTGTGAGTCTGGCTGGGCCTTTAAGGCCTGTTATTACATAATGTGGCCTATCAGCCCACAGGCAGCCCTATATTTTTGTAGTTTTTTTCTTTTCTCGCTTTATTTTCTTCTATTTATTTTTATGTAGTTTTTGTATAGTTTTTTTTTCTGTTATATTTATTTTCTTCTATTTATTTGTGAGTAGTTTTCATCTAGTTTGCCAAAATTCAACATTTTCGAGTTCATTTTGTAGTGATTTTCAATTTCACGGTCATTTTGTAAACGATTGAAAAATAGCAAATATAATTTTTTCTTTTCTCGCTTTTATTTTTTCTTCTATTTATTTCTGAGTAGTTTTTTCTTTTCTGCTATATTTATTTTCTTCTATTTATTTTTGAGTAGTTTTTTATATAGTTTTTTTCTTTTCAGCTATAGTTTTTCTTTCTTTTCTCGCTATTTTTTCTTTTCTGCAAAACTTGATGGTCAAAGTCTGGAGTTATAACTTAAAAAAGAAATGTCGACGCGCAATTAGTTTTTGCCATAATGTAAGAAGTCCGAGTTGTAATAAGTTATTAAAATAAAAGAGGTGCAATGTTTCAATTTGTTTCAAGCCTTTCGAATAGTAAACTGCACAAGATAGCTCCGCAAGTCTCACCGATTCTCAAGGCTTGAAGCTAAGCAACGTGAGCATTGATCCTCTTCTTCATCGCCTCTCGCACTCGTGGCTTATAAATCGCTCCTAGTCCCTCTCACTTCATGAGGTGGGACTAAAAACAGCTTACGCCCGTTCATCCATGAACCGTACTAAAGGTGCTCGTGGGGCCCCACCTTTTACTCGACATTAACCTCATTAGTACCGGTTCATGGTACGAACCGCACTAAATGGTGATGGTGGGGCCATAGCTCTACCGGAGGTCGACAAAGCCTCTTTAGGTACAAAAATTACAAACTTTCGTTAGTGCCCGTAGTTTTCAAATTTGAATAGTTTAAATTTTGAATTATTTGAAATTAGTGTGAATTTGTTTGCACATAAAATTTCTTCGTGTTTCAAATGCCAAAACACATAACTACCCTAACTATTACAGAGATTCCTCTCGGTGTAAACGCAGAAGAAAGTGATGATAGCTAGTGAAGCCGATCACATCCTGCATCTTTGGGTGTGAAACTTTTTCTTCAAGGTGTGTCCCTTTGCGCCGTAACCATGGAAAATCTTCATCATTTAACGGATGCTCGGGTCAATATTCACCGTGAATGGAGCAATTTCATCAAACTTTTCATAATCTTCTCGACTTGTCTGTCTTGTCATCCACTCCCACGATGTTTCTCTTCCCGTAAAGAACTATGTGCCGCTTTGGCTCATCGTGACGATGCATTCACTTCCTTATCTTTTCTTTTTCTTGGCTTGGTAGACATGTCCTTCACATAGAAAACCTGTGCCACATCATTGGCTAGGACGAATGGTTCGTCTCGATACGCAAGATTGTTGAGATCCACCGTTGTCATTCCGCATCGCGGGTCTTCCGTTACTCCCGCCTCGGTCATATTGACCCATTTGCACCAAACAAAGGGACCTTTAAACCACGCCGATAGTCAAGTTCCCATATGTCCTGTATATAACCATAATATGTTTCCTTTCCGCCTTGGTTTCTGATCAAAGCGGACACCACTGCTTTTGGTTGGTGCTCTTCTTATCTTGGGCGATCGTAAAATGTATTACCATTTATCTCGCACTTTGAAAGTCATTATATTCAAGATGGTAACTGGACAACAAGTACAGTCATCTTCAATAGAGGTGTCATGCATGGTACGTGTCTGCAACCAGTGGCGTAAACTCCTAGTTTGTTCACGTAATCCAGTCCATCGACCGCCTCCGGTGTTTGGAGCGTAGCAAATTCTTGTGTTCATCCATATACGGAGCCACCAAGGCGGAATTCTGAGAACTGTAGTGTGCTTTAGTGAGAGAATGTCCGCCCATACATATTATTTGTTCCTCCTAGCGTGCCTTTTCCATCCAAGATGCCCTTATGCCGCGATTCAGAACACCAATCGCTTAAGGTCAGGAATAAAGTCAATACAAAACTCAATGACCTCCTCATTTTGATGGCCCTTGGAGATGCTTCCTTCCGCCTAGCACGGTTATGAACATATTTCTTTAAGACTCCCATGAACCTCTCAAAGGGGAAACATATTGTGTAGAAATACAGACCCAAAACGTTAATCTCTTCAAGATAGGTGAACTAGGGCGCATGCCATGATGTTGAAGAAGGATGGTGGGAACACCAACTCGAAATCGACAAGACATTGCACCAAATCATTCTGAACCTTGGTATGATTTCTGGATCGACACCTTCCGAGAGATTGCATTGAGAAATGCACATAGCTACACAATGGCTAATCGAACGCTTTTCCGTAGAAGCCCCTCAATGCAACCGTAAGCAATTGCGCTATAATCATGTGGCGCTCATGAGACTTTAGGTTCGGAACTTTTATCTGCCATGTTTATTATTCCCTTTATATTCGACGAGAAGCCGACGGTACCTTAATATCGAAAGTGCATTCAAAGAAGATTTCTTCTCTTCTTTGGTAAGAGCGTAGCTTGCATGACCCTGATGTATGCCGCCTTCTCCGTGCATATGTTGCTGGTCCTCCGTGCCTCGTGTGTATCTTTTGTCTTCCCATTGTAGCGAATTCGACCTCGACGGTCAAGCTTTCGTGTTTCGTACCATCCTCGATCAAGATGTCGGCACACACAGACATTAATGTATATATCAAAGTGCAATCACATGTATAAATAACGAAACTGATATATACCTCATAAGTCACAGCGAAACAAATAGTCGGATATGGAGTCCCATCAACACCATCGGCAGGTTGAGTGTCGACCGTAACCTCTGCACTGCATTTTTACTCGTCGAAGAAAGTATCTGCAACATGATACGTTGCAGCCGTAGGTCAAGACATTGAATGTACCGCAAGATCACAACATGAGAAAACAGATGATAAAACTATACTATATGCAATATGGCTTTGTGGCTCAGGTCTGAGTTTTGTTAGCGTAAAAGCTGGTTTTATTTTCCCTACATCAAAGGAATAAATGGAGTCTGTACTATGGAGTTTTCTATCATGACATGGTTCCGCCAACCGATGTCTCATAGCCCAAATCATCATAAGTTGCCCACAATTAAGTTATCATCCGTGTTGAGAGTTCCGAGATAGATCCAAGTCCAGATGCTCAAATTGTCCGTGAATCGGGACACGGCTAATCGATTAGGTTTAAACCTCTCGCAGAGGTTTGTACACTTTACCCGCAAGATTCGATCCTCTTTTTACGCTCGCACTTCGTGGTGTTTGAGAACAAGATGACCAAACATGGTCTTCCTCAAGAGTTCCCTCGACCACCGTCCGTGCTCATCCAATCCTACCGTAGTTCTACATCTGCTAGCACCGCCCTAGCCAGAGTCACAACTAGGGTCAACCAAGCCAGAGCCCATAGTGACTTGCGGTTGCACAGTAAGCTTCCGGCATGAAGTATTCTTCCGCCTCTTTGAGTCTGGGTGAAGCTCCGCAAGATGTCATGGCGCTTCTCCATGCATCCCGCCAACCACCGGATTCTCCAGGTGCCCACAACCATCCTTCACCCAAGAATGTGTATTGAATTTTGTCTCGAGTCTTGAAGTCTTGAGGCCTTGAAGATGCAGTCCTTGCAGATTCCATCATGGAGTTGTCGCCATTGACGAGATCCTCCATTCTCACACCACTCGAGCACTCATACCAAACCCCGCCTACTATAGCGTAGCATTAAAATAAAATATCGTCCCGGCTTGGTAACAGGTGATGGGTTCCTACCTCATGCATACTACTCAACTACAAGAATTCAATATCACTACCGGAGGGTTTGTTGCTAAGATGACACTAGATGCAATAAAACACATAGGTATGAAAAACATGGTCAAAGTGAACTTGCCTCGGTATTACTTGATGAAGATAATAACGCCTCGTAATAAAGACTTGGTAGAACTATTCGTCACTCCTTTGAAAATTCTATATTACATGCATAATCATATAAGCAATCATCCTAGCAATCAATTCTATCAATCATAACAATACTCAATCAAAATAAAAACAACAAGAAAACCAAGTCGAAACCAAAGGAAAAACTTCAAAGAAAAATTCAAGGAAAAACTAGTGGTGACCAACTCACACAAATCTTAACATAACATTACTAAATTATTCTAATATTTTTTCACGGCAAAGAAAATATAAATCTAATAAAATAACATAAAATAAATTACTAATTTACTAACTAACAAAAGAACTAATATAAAACTACTATAACCATCTAGTGAATACTAGAACAAATATAGCAACTAGCAAAACACTAAGACAAGTATAACAGCAAATCATTTATTAAAACATTAATAAACTATACTAAATAAATATAACAACTAATGTGTTCACAAATAACAGAAAAAACAATATAACTTGAAGTGGAAAAGAATTACTTTTAAAACTAATAAAACTATCTTTATCCACTATCACTATGAACTAAACAAGCAATTACAAAACAGTAGCTAAACACTAATAAATAACTACAAAAATTTATCTACTGTAGCTAAACATAAACATATAACAACAAGTGAAAATCTACAAAAGGAATGAACTAAAATAATTAAAACAATAATTATATAACTAAAACAACTATATAAACAAAACAGTACTGTTTTTACTAAAATATAATTTAAAATACTCCAAAATTACCAAACTAAATCCTACAGTTAAAAAAATATCACAAGTGACCAGGAGCAAAAGAATTAATTAAAACCTATTTTAAACTCAATTTATGGCCAAAATACTAATCTGAACAAAATTTATCAAATTCAAATTTAAACTACTCAAATTTAAAATCCAGAGACTTTAACAGAAACTTCAGCAAATTTGTGACACATAGCAATTGGAATCACTCAAAATACTAAAAACTCTAAAAGATATGAATTTTCTAAGATTGCTATTTTCTGAAAAAATGAATTACGGGATTTCGTGGATCTCACCGAGTAGTCATCGGAGTTGGGGAAGAAGATCGGATCCGATGTTGCGTTGATCCTAGAGGAAAGGAGATCACGGACGGTGGAGAGGAGATCATATAAACCTCAGAGAGGTCGAGGGCGCGGCGACGGCACTTGGCGCGCGGGTGGTGCTGGCACTGCTGTCATGCCATGGAGAGGAGAGGAGAGGAGAGGAGAGGTGTTGGTTTGATGTGTTGGAGGGGGGTGCTTGGGTATTTATAGTGGGGAGGGAGGGTTTTGCTTGGGGTAGGGGGCAAGAAATAGACTAGGATTAGGAATCCTAGGAATAAAAACGAATAACGAACGGGATCAAATCCTACTAGGATTTGTAAAAGAATAGGAAACCTTGGCCCTCGGCTCCCTAGGTGCGGCATGCGATGGCCTTGGCCTTGGCCGGCGGGTTGGTTACGGCTTGGGCCTTGGCCCAAGGCCATGTAATATTTTTTTAACAAACAGAGAGGAAAACAAAATGATAAAACAAAATAAAATGAAAATATTATATAGGCATATAATATATCAAAATTTTCAGAAAAAGATTTCCTACATGATGAGCATTATTCTAGCGTTAAATAAAATACACACAAATTTAAATAAAGCAAAGAGTGCTTCTAGTCCAATAAAATCCAACAAAATTATTTTTAAAATACCAAAATGACTTCAAATTAATTTCTCTCCAATTTTCTGATGTAGGGAATCATGTTACCCTAATTTCCATATATTTTGTTTTTGGAGAAACATATTTTGAATAAAACTCAAATAACTCCAAATTGGAAATAAATTCAAAAGAACTTTGGATTTAATTTTTTAAAACTCCCAACTCATATTTCATTTAATTTGAAGAAGTCATTTTATCTTCTCTCGTGAAAATCATTGAGTTGCATAAAGTTTCAGAATTGAAATATTTTCCAAATGAAATTCAAATATTTTCAACACCCCTTGTCATTTAAATAAATGGAAGAAGTCATGTCATCTTCTCTCCAGGGTTTTGTGATGAAAAGAATTTGAATTCATGGAGATCATAATTGCAAGGTGGAAGTTTGGGAAAGTCATTTCATTCCTCTCATTCAACTTTCGTAAAGTTTCAAATTTCACTCAATTTCACACAAGCAACCACACCACTATCAAACAAACAAGCATAAATATTTATTTAATATAACATTCCAAAATTTAGAATTTTGGGATGTTACAAATCTACCACACTTAAAATGAATCTCGCCCCTAGATTCAAGAGGCAGCAAGAAAAGGTTAGGGTTTGGGGTCTTCCAAAGAACCACGATCGAATGGTCTAGTGTGCTACCACACTTAAAAGCAGGGTTATGGTTCCAACGGAACTCGTGTACTCCATCCCTAGGGTGAACACTATCGGTCTTCTCACAACTTCAAGTAACTCCTACACCGGGCTCTTCCGTAGGGTCAAAACCTTTCCTCAAATACGTGTCCTTTCATCCCGGTGAGGTTCTTCCGAGACTGTCTCCTTAGTCGATGTGTCTGCCGCCAATAAACAACTATCGAGATCTCATGGTGGTCACCATTACAGGTTTCTCCCGCAGGAATAATGGGTTGGGTTGGTCTCACAGATGACCTACGCTTGGCAACGGTTGCCGTACATGGATCAATCGTCCTACCATTCTAAGGTTTTTGGCTTGTCGACGACGCCTTCTAAAGTTTTCAAGTCTCTCTGATTTTCCATCAACATATGATAGTTCATGATAGAAGTCTCCGTGTGGGGCCAATCCATCTCGCACTTGAATCATTACCACATACGTAAACAAAGGAATCACGATTCTAACACTTGGGCATACTCACAAGCATTGCAGAATTTCTCTTGTTCTCGAACTGGTTCGAGTAAATCCTTTGGTTCAGCAAGCCAAACAAAACATCTATCATTACTTCACCACTCTCGTGTTTTTATGTATCCTCCTACGTAAACGATGCTGATTGGATCACCGATTCTTCCAAATTTATTCCTTTATCAAGGTTACATCTGTTCCTTTTCAAAATCCTGGCCTGTGGGTTATGGCTCACTTCAACACTAGTGCAGCTTTAACTCATCCTTGAGTAACTCTCTTGTTCCATATTACACCTCCTTTAAATCCAAGAGTACTGCTTCTTCATACCATCATATCAAAAGCAAAACTCCAACTTTTTTTTCCTTCAACTACAGTCCGTGGAATATATATTTTCTTACCCATTAGTCTAGTCTTCTTCACAGGTACTACCACCCTAAAAATGAAATTCACAAATCCATCCATAGACCATATTTCTCATATCCTCTAAAATGGTCAAAACTGTGTTCATAGAGTAACAACTCATACAATTAAACATATGAAAACATGTCACCTTAACTTTATTGATTTCATGAATTCATTACAATATCCGAGACTTTCATTACATAAATTCAACTCCATATCCTTATGGAAACAATTGCTTCCTACTACACTTATTACCAATATCAAAATTCCAACTACTCAGCTCCAGCTTTTCATCTTGTCGGAACATTTAGTAGCATAATGTCCTGCTTCCTTGCAGCGAAAACAAATGACTTTCGATAAGTCTTTGGGCTTCTTGGAGATGGTGCCTGCTCCTTGAGTTCCTTGCTTCCTTTCGAGACAATGATTGGCATAATGCCCGACGCCCTTACATTCAAAACAGGTAATATGACTCTTGTCCCTATTTGCAGAAATTGGGTTGTTCTGAGGGTGTCTTTGTTTTCTTCCGGGTTTCTTCGCTCGATCAAACCTTTATTCCCTGTGGATCAAACTCTATTGCTTCCGCCGGAAGTATCCCTGATACTCTTTTCTTTCCTTGGTGCAATATCGTGAAAATGTCCTTCTTCTCCACATGAATAATGTGCGCTGGAGTAAAATCTGTTGAGGCCTTCTCCATCGTGGTCTTCAACACATTCCTTCATCACAGGTTCTTTCATAACTTCTCGAGCGCTTCTTTCATTCCTTCTTCCTGCTCCTGAATAGTTTGTTGCACCATGGGGTAAATGTGACACCGAGTTGGGTAGTGGGTGGTTCCTTCACACAAGAAACAAGTCACCCGACTAGTTGGGCATTCCTTAGTGGGTGTTTCTCCTCACAATGAGGGCATCCATCCTTGTGTTCCTCCCGGTGTGTCCTATTTCTCCGCAAATCTTGCAGGCACAAGGTTTATTTCTTGGTGTATCATGGTGCTTCCGGATAAGACGAGATCTTGTCGAGTCTTCTTGAATTCTTTCCTAGTCTTTGCTCCATTCCATCCCTCAGATAGCTTGATGCATCTGCCACCATGTTGCAGCACTTCCTTCAAAGTAATCGAGAGCGAAGATACTTCATTCTTCCTTGAAACCAAATTGCTCCCAAAGTGATTCTCCATGTTCTCAATCCATAGCTCGCCTCCCACTGAGTCTTCGTCCAGAGAATATCACCCAACTTCATTCATCATCTATGGGGTCCAAAAGTTTTGGGATGTGATATGAGAGAGGTGGGTAGGATATACACACAATACAAACAATAGTTTTGAAGAAACAAGTTTTATTTTGGGGCTGTCGAAAACATCAAACAAATGACAGCTCACAAATCATCGATCTAACGAAGTGTGTAACAGGGTTTGGTCTTCTAAAGGTCAAATAATTCTTCAGATTCTTCAAATTCTTCTAGTCTTCGAGTCTTCAATTGTTGCAGCTTCAACTCTTCTAATGCATGGTAAAATCCTCTTTACTCAAGAGGCCATCGCTTATCCGATATCTTGTCCTTCTTGGAGCGGCTTCATTGATTCTTCATGTGATCAAAAGGAAAAGGGTATATTCTAACTATTTGAGGTGAGAGTGTCTATTTGATAAAATCAAAGAGATGAGAAGTAAGAGTCTTTTGAAAATAAAGTTTTAGAGATTTTCGGTCCTAGGGCTTTCCGGTTTCTAGGGTCACATCCTCATACCAACATGTGCTCGATACCATATCTCAGAGCGACCGACCTCGTGACGGTCAAGCCTTCCGTGTTTCGTGCATCCTCGGATCAAGATGTCGGCACACACAAGACATCAATGTATATATCAAAGTGCAATCACATGTATAAATAACGAAACTGATATATACCTCATAAGTCACAATGAAACAAATAGTCGGGTATGGAGTCCCATCAACGCCATCGGCAAGTTGAGTGTAGACCGTAACCCTCGCACTGCATTTTACTCGTCGAAGAAAGTATCTGCAACATGATACATTGCAGCCGTAGGTCAAGACATTGAATGTACCGCAAGATCACAACATGAGAAAACAGATGATAAACTATACTATATGCAATATGGCTTTGTGGCTCAGGTCTGATTTTGTTAGCGTAAAAGCTGGTTTTATTTTCCTACATCAAAGGAATAAATGGAGTCTGTACTATGGAGTTTTCTATCATGACATGGTTCCGCCAACCGATGTCTCATAGCCCAAATCATCATAAGTTGCCCACAATTAAGTTATCATCCGTGTTGAGAGTTCCAGATAGATCCAAGTCCAGATGCTCAAATTGTCCGTAATCGGGACACGGCTAATCGATTAGGTTTAAACCTCCGCAGAGGTTTGTACACTTTACCCGCAAGATTCGATCCTCTTTTACGCTCGCACTTCAGGGTGTTTGAGAACAAGATGACCAAACATGGTCTTCCTCAAGAGTTCCCCGACCACCGTCCGGTGCTCATTCAATCCTACCGTAGTTCTACATCTGCTAGCACCGCCCCAGCCAGAGTCACAACTAGGGTCAACCAAGCCGAGCCCATAGTGACTTGCGGTTGCACAGTAAGCTTCCGGCATGAAGTATTCTTCCGCCTCTTTGAGTCTGGGTGAAGCTCGCAAGATGTCATGGCGCTTCTCCATGCATCCCGCCAACCACCGGATTCTCCAGGTGCCCACAACCATCCTTCACCCAAGAGTGTGTATTGAATTCTTGTCTCGAGTCTTGAAGTCTTGAGGCCTTGAAGATGCAGTCCTTGCAGATTCCATCATGGAGTTGTCGCCATTGACGAGATCCTCCATTCTCACACCACTCCCGAAAGCACTCATACCAAACCCCGCCTACTATAGCGTAGCATTAAAATAAAATATCGTCCCGGCTTGGTAATGTGGTGATGGGTTCCTACCTCATGCATACTACTCAACTACAAGAATTCAATATCACTACGGAGGGTTTGTTGCTAAGATGACACTAGATGCAATAAAACACATAGGTATGAAAACATGGTCAAAGTGAACTTGCTCGGTATTACTTGATGAAGATAATAACGCCTCGTAATAAATACTTGGTAGAACTATTCGTCACCCTTTGAAAATTCTATATTACATGCATAATCATATAAGCAATCATCATAGCAATCAATTCTATCAATCATAACAATACTCAATCAAAATAAAAACAACAAGAAAACCAAGTCGAAAACCAAAGGAAAAACTTCAAAGAAAAATTCAAGGAAAACTAGTGGTGACCAACTCACACAAATCTTAACATAACATTACTAAATTATTCTAATATTTTTTTCTACAGCAAAGAAAATATAAATCTAATAAAATAACATAAAATAAATTACTAATTTACTAACTAACAAAAAGAACTAATATAAAACTACTATAACCATCTAGTGAATACTAGAACAAATATAGCAACTAGCAAAACACTAAGACAACTATAACAGCAAATCATTTATTAAAACATTAATAAACTATACTAAATAAATATAACAACTAATGTGTTCACAAATAACAGGAAAACAATATAACTTGAAGTGGAAAAAGAATTACTTTTAAAACTAATAAAACTATCTTTATCCACCATCACTATGAACTAAACAAGCAATTACAAAAACAGTAGCTAAACACTAATAAATAACTACAAAAATTTATCTACTGTAGCTAAACATAAACATATAACAACAAGTGAAAATCTACAAAAGGAATGAACTAAAAATAATTAAAAACAATAATTACATAACTAAAACAACTATATAAACAAAACATTACTGTTTTTACTAA
This sequence comes from Aegilops longissima, assembly GCA_021605205.1. Taxonomy (NCBI): domain Eukaryota; kingdom Viridiplantae; phylum Streptophyta; class Magnoliopsida; order Poales; family Poaceae; genus Aegilops; species Aegilops longissima. The sequence goes on along the minus strand of CM038682.1, from coordinate 597,879,767 downwards.
AATCTAATTTAAAATACTCCAAAATTACCAAACTAAATCCTATAGTTAAAAAATATCACAAGTGACCAGGAGCAAAAAGAATTAATTAAAACCTATTTTAAACTCAAGTTATGGCCAAAATACTAATCTGAACAAAATTTATCAAATTCAAATTTAAACTACTCAAATTTAAAATCCAGAGACACTAACAGAAACTTCAGCAAATTTGTGACACATAGCAATTGGAATCACTCAAAATACTAAAAACTCTAAAAGATATGAATTTTCTAAGATTGCTATTTTCTGAAAAAATGAACTACGGGATTTCGTGGATCTCACCGAGTAGTCGCTTGAGTTGGGGAAGAAGATCGGATCCGATGTTGCGTTGATCCTAGAGGAAAGGAGATCACGGACGGTGGAGAGGAGATCATATAAACCTCAGGAGAGGTCGAGGAGGCCAGGGCGCACTTGGCGGCGGCGCGGGTGGCCGCACTGCCACAAGGAGAGGAGAGGAGAGGAGAGGAGAGGTGTTGGTTTGATGTGTTGGAGGGGGGTGCTTGGGTATTTATAGTGGGAGGGAGGGTTTTGCTTGGGGTAGGGGCAAGAAATAGACTAGGATTAGGAATCCTAGGAATAAAAACGAATAACGAACGGGATCAAATCCTACTAGGATTTGTAAAAGAATAGGAAACCTTGGCCCCGGCTCCCTAGGTGCGTATGCGATGGCCTTGGCCTTGGCCGATCGGGTTGGTTACGGCTTGGGCCTTTGGCCCAAGGCGCCATGTAATATTTTTTTTAACAAACAGAGAGGAAAACAAAATGATAAAACAAAATAAAATGAAAATATTATATAGGCATATAATATATCAAAATTTTAGAAAAAGATTTCTACATGATGAACATTATTCTAGCGTTAAATAAAATACACACAAATTTAAATAAAGCAAAGAGTGCTTCTAGTCCAATAAAATCCAACAAAAATTATTTTAAAATACCAAAATGACTTCAAATTAATTTCTCCAATTTTCTGATGTAGGGAATCATGTTACCTTAATTTCCATATATTTTGTTTTTGGAGAAACATAATTTGAATAAAACTCAAATATCTCCAAATTGGAAATAAATTCAAAAGAACTTTGGATTTAATTCTTTTAAAACTCCCAACTCATATTTCATTTAATTTGAAGAAGTCATTTTATCTTCTCTCGTGAAAATCATTGAGTTGCATAAAGTTTCAGAATTGGAAATATTTTCCAAATGAAATTCAAATATTTTCAAAACCCTTGTCATTTAAATAAATGGAAGAAGTCATGTCATCTTCTCTCCAGGGTTTTGTGATGAAAAGAATTTGAATTCATGGAGATCATAATTGCAAGGTGGAAGTTTGGGAAAGTCATTTCATTCCTCTCATTCAACTTTCGAAAGTTTCAAATTTCACTCAATTTCACACAAGCAACCACACAACTATCAAACAAACAAGCATAAATATTTATTTAATATAACATTCCAAAATTTAGAATTTTGGGATGTTACACCCATACACGCCCAAGAAGCCAAGCAGGGTCACGCAAAGATTCTTCGTCACGTGCATCACGTCGATTGCGGAGCGGACCTCTAGGTCTTTCCAATATGGCAGGTCCCAAAATATAGATTTCTTCTTCCACATGGGTGCGCGTCTGTCAGCCCTTTTGGAACAGGTTGTCCGCCAGACCCTTTCCAAATATCACCTTCAAATCCTTGACCATATCATGTACATCAGCACCAAGACGGTGGCGTAGGCTTCGTCCCGTGATCCGCCTCACCTTTGAAATGCTTGCCTTTCTTTCTTACGGGATGCCTGCTCGAAGAAATCGACGATGTCCTGTGTACACATTCTTCTTACAACTATTCAAATATATACCGCTTCAGATCATCCAAATAGTGCGTGCATCCACGGTATCCCTTGTTTGTCTGTCCCGAAGGTTACCGAGAGAAGGCCAATGATTGATGGTCACGAATGTAAACGCCTTTAGGTCAAATTCTTCCCCATGTGCTCATCCCACGCACGCACACCTGTTCCATTCCACGCTTGTAAGAGTTCTTCAACTAATGGCCTTAGGTACACATCAATGTCGCTGCGGGTTGCTTAGGGCCTTGGATGAGCACCGGCATCATAATGAACTTCCGCTTCATGCACAACCAAGGAGGAAGGTTATACAAACATAGAGTCACATGCCAGTGCTATGGTTGCTGCTCTGCCCCAAAAGGATTAATGCCATCTGCGCTTAGACCAAACCATACGCCTTTGCGCCATCCGCAAACTCCTTCCGCATTTCTTTTCGATTTTTCCATCGCGACCCGTCACCGGTACTCTCAACTTTCCGCCTTTTCTTACGGTCTTCTATGCCATCGTGACGCTTTGGCATGCTCTTTGTTTTGGGACAACGTTTCAACCGTGGTATTATAGGAGAATACCACATCACCTTGGCAGGAATCTTCTTCCGGGCGCCGCCTCGACATCACCATGCTCATCGCGCTGATCTTATAGCGCAATGCACCACATACCGCAAGCGCTCAAATTCTCGTGACTCACCGCGTAGAGGATGCAATCATTAGGGCATGCATGTATCTTCTGCACCTCTAACCCTAGAGGGCGATAGCCTTCTTTGCTTCAGACGCATTTCTCGGCAATTCGTTGTCCTTGAAGCATATCCTTTATCATTACCAGAACTTTCCAAATCCCTTGTCGATACACCATTCTCTCGCCTTCCATTGCAGCAATTCCAAAGTGGTGCCCAGCTTTTTCTTGTCACCCACGCAATTGGGTACAACAATTTTTGTGATCCTCTAACATGCGCCGCAACTTCTTCTTCTCCAAATCACTTGTGCAGGTTCTCTTTGCATCGGCAATGGTCTGACCTAGATCATCAACGGGCTCATCCGATGCCTCTTCTTCAGCTTCTTCCAGATTGCTGGCCCAGCTTCTTCCCGCATTACACGCTCAGCTTCTTCCCCATTGTTGTATCATCGTATTCGGGAACCCATGGCCAGGATAGCTGCTGCCGCCCTCTTCTTCTTCATTGTCTTCCATCATAACCCCTCTTTCTCCGTGCTTGGTCCAAACATTATAGTGGGGCATGAAACCGACTCAAACAGTGGACGTGAATGGTTCTTGATGTAGAGTAATTGCGACCATTCTACAGCCAGCGATGGACAAGGCATAAACCATCCGCCCGCTTGTTTGCCTCACCAAGCGTAAAAGTATGCACCCTCAACGAATCGGGAGAGCATCGGTCATCGTGACATCCATTGCGGCTCATCTTCATTACACAACAATCAATAGACCAAATTAATACAAGTTCATACATAAAGTTATTACAACACTTAAATGCAACAAACAAATAACTCTCTAGCTAAAGCATTTAAATGTAATAACAAATGCGATCAAGATCGCAACTAAGGTAACAATTGATCCAACAACATAATGATACCAAGCCTCACTATCGATGGCATATTTTCTAATCTTTCTAATCTTCAAGCGCATTTTCTCCATCTTGATCTTGTGATCATCGATTTACATCGGCAACATGCATCTCCAATTCCATCTTCTCCCTCAATTCTTTTCAATTTTTCTTTCAAGTACTCGCTTTCTTTCAACTAAATTTAACCTCTCGACAATAGGGTCGGTTGGAATTTCCAGTTCACATACCTCCTAGATAAAAATATCTATGTCAACTTGATGGGCATAATTTGTCATAAACATGAAATGCAACAAATAGTTTTAAAAGAGAATATACCACATCCGAATCATAACAAGGACGAGGGCCGACGGGGACGGATATCAAAACCATGGCACTATGTACAACAAACAACGTACGGGTAAGATAATTATTATACGAGTAACTATATATCCAAATCACACAAACATCAATTTTTTATATAAAATTTCATGAACAAGAGGCTCACCACAAGGTGGTGCCGGCGACGGGATGGTGCGGGCGATCGACGGTGGTTACGACATAGATTTAGAAGGCACTAAGTAAACCACACCTACATATGCAAACTAAGTGTTATTTTGACCTCAAATTGCATATAAATCAAATACTACCACATATAATTCCTCCCAAATTATTAAACCCACAATTAATCACTATATAAACCAATGCAAGAGCTAATCTAGCAATGAGAGATGAAAGGACAAAGTTGCTAACCTTGGTTATCATTTGAATGGATGAGGGCTCAGAATCTTGACAAATTTGGGGCAAATTTTGTGATGAACTCGAGAGGAAGAAGGGAAGAACAGAGGAGAGGGAGAGGGAAAGGGGAAGAACAGAAAAGGGTGGACGAAGGATTTATATAGATTTATTTTTAGTACCGGTTCGTGCCACTTAACCGGTACTAAAGGTGCCGGAAGGGCCCCATTCGACAACATCCTGCCACCACTCATTAGTACCGGTTCGTGGCACGAACCGGTGCTAAAGGTTTGCCACGAACCGGTACTAAAGAGCTCCTCCCGGCTAGTCCGTTGGAACCGCACTAATGGCTACATTAGTGCTGGTTCTCATAAAACCGGGACTAATGTGTCTCACATTTGACCCTTTTTCTACTAGTGCATCTATCACAACAGTAGCCTTGCCCTTGTCATCACCGAGGTAAATGTCCGCTTGAGGACTTCAATCGGGCAAGTAGCTGCAAGTGGTTCGTAGTATCAGCCTTGTAATTGAGTGAAGACCTTGTCCGATGAATCTCATAATCCAAGGCGATAAGGCTTCAAATTTCAAATGGTGACATAGCAATGTTTGCCGAGTCCTCATGAAGAAATCATGGAAGTTGACGGGAACGCCATGAATGATATTGAAAAGCATATTCTTCATGAAGCCAACGACTTCTTCATCATTTGATTCGTGGCCTTTGATAGGACTCATTGTCTTCGTCAGAATCCGATAGACAGTCCGAGGCACATACAATAATTCCTTGACGAGGAATTTGGTTCTTGGGGCCTGCCCTGGCTTCAAAGGATTCATTAGCACTTGCATATAGTGATTTGAAAGCTCAGGTTCGTTGTAGATACAACGAGCACCATTGTGACGCCCTCGATTCAATCGTACACTAATCATGCACGCAAATGTGTACGATCAAGATCAAGGACTCACGGGAAGATATCACAACACAACTCTACAAATAAAATAAGTCATACAAGCATCATAATACAAGCCAGGCCTCGAGGGCTCGAATACAAGTGCTCGATCATAGACGAAGTCAGCGGAAGCAACAATATCTGAGTACGTATATAAGTTAAACAAGGTGCCATAAGATGGCTAGCACAAACCGGGATACAGATCGAAGAGGACAGCCTCCTGCCTGGGATCCTCCTAGGTCACTCCCCGGTCGCCGCCGCCGGGCTGCTGCACGTAGTAGTAGGCGCCCGAGTAGTAGTCGTCAGAGGCGGTGGCGCCTGATCCTGGCTCCATCGCCCGATTGCAGCAATCAAATAGAGGTAGGGAAAAAGGGGAACAAGGCAACCGTGAGTACTCATCCAAAGTACTGCAAGCAAGGAGCTACACTACATATGCAAGGATATATGTGTAAAGGCCATATCGTTGGACTGAATCTGCAGAATGCCGTAATAGAGAGAAGACCTAGTCCTATCGAAGACTAGCATCTTCCGAAACCACCATCTTGCAGCAAACAAGAGGGAGTAGAGTAACATAACTTAAAGTAGCGTATAAGATCAACCTCGCAGAGATCCTTTCTCGACTCCGCGAGAAAGAAATCCCGTGAGCCATACTATCCAGCTTATTATCACAATCCAATTCTCATCTCAAGTAATTCAGTTCTAGTTGTATCGATCGATACAACTCCAAGTGTCCGCTATCAGAGGACAGGCTATCGATAGATGTTTTCACCGCAGGGTGCACCAACTTACCCACCACGCCGCTTGACTCCGCCGGACACACTTTCTGTGGTCATGCCCGCCCTCGTCAAACAATACGCCGCAACCCGACCTAGGCTTAATAGAGAGGCCAGACGCCGACTAAACCTATGCCCTGTGGGTCATGGGCCATCTCCTGAACTCCTCAAGACGCTATGTAGGGCGGCCGAAGCGCATCTAGCCTAACAGCGCTCCAGCCTAATCCGCCAACACGCCATCCGACGCCGACGCCTAATAAGCTTCACCGATGTATACGACGCAGAACGCCCATACTTAGCCCACGGATGGTTAGTGCTATCGTGCCCTCTGATCAAATATCCAAATCGAGTGGATTAGGAACGCGCGTAACAAGCGTAACTCACGAAAGATGTGACCCGCTGTTCTCTCGAGGACTTGCGGCAAGGGCTAGGAATGCCCGCCACGCCAGAATTATCTCGCGGCACCCTCCGTGTCAACCCGCTCCACATCACTGCATTACACGCTGGTACCCTCGTGGTCGCAATTCGCCTTTCCAAGTAACAAAGGGTAATACCAAGTAACCGTGAGTCCAAACATCAAGGGAAAACACGAGGAATCACCCCGTAAATCCCACTCAATGTAGTCATCAAGGTGAACATAAGAGGATTCACCGAGGTCCACACTTGAGGGGTTGCACGACGAGTCGACGAAGTGGTTAAGGAGGAAATCACCCGATGACCACAACCGGATAGCTATACTACGGTGGTTAATATCGGTGTCAGAGGTTTCACCGCTTATGAGGATCTCGACGTTCACCAGTTCCTTATATTGTTGAGCTCGAACTGATGTAATTCTTCTTGCATGGCCTGAATCCACTCGCCCGTAAATGCTTCATCTACCTTAGTGGGCTCTGTGATAGAGACAGCATAGTGCCCACAAAGTTAGATAAATGTGAAGCTGAGCGAGTGAGAGGACCCCGCGCAATGTCATCGATGATCTTGTCAACTTGCACTTCTTTTGCAACGCGAGGATGAGCTGGTTGTCGCCGAGGAATTTGATCAAGATTTTCTTCAAAGACCATTGTCTTCAAAGATTATCTTCAGTGCATCACCGTCGCTTCAAGGTGAATGAATTCTCAGCAGATTCTTCAAGAGGAATGACATCTTCGCTGTTTTGAACTTGATAGATTCCTCAGAGTCTGGTTCATCTAACACGAAGGTAGGTGCCTTTGCGAGCCATTAGTTTATCGAACCACATCTACAAGATCAACAATCTTGAAGAGAGTTATGTTGAAGACTCTAGGTGTGCAGTCCTTTCAGAACTGCCATAAACCTTCATGTGCCTTTTGTGCAAATTTAAATTGTGATGAGGATCTCTAATCCAACATTTAGCACCAAGACTTTGAAATAACTCACATTGGGTTTCTTGTCGCGAGGAGTTCATAGGCAGTCTTCTTGAAGAATTTGTGAAGATATACTCTATTGATGATGTGGCACGATATCAATTGCATCAATCCAAAACGACTAGGCTTTTGTATTCATCAAGATAGTGCTGCAGCCATCTCAACAAGAGTTCGTTCTGCGCCCACACCATTTTGCCGAGGAAATAGGGAGCGATAACTCATGAGTAATACCAAGTTCATCATGATAGGCATCAAGACCGAATTCTTGAACTCAGTTCCATTGTCACCCCGATGTGTGATCGCCACACCAAAGTTAGTTGAAGCCCTCGAGGAAAATCGCTGAAGATTTCCCCACTTCATTTTGTAAGTAACAATGTGTACCCATGTATAACGAGAGTAATCATCAACAATGCCATATAGAGATGCATCATTAGTGATCGTTGAGTAATGATTAGGACCAAAGAGGTCCATGTGAAGCAATTCAATGGACGGTAGTCATGATAGTCTTCACTCGGATGCTTGGCCTTGGTCATTTTCCACTTCACGGCTCCACACAAGTGATCCTTGAGGAATTTGTTTCAATGCCAATGACATGCTTCTTCTTCGCAAGCTGCAGTAAATTCCTCATGCCTGCGTGACTAAGTCGCCGATGCCATAGCCAGCCTTCCAAGCTTTTGCAAGTAGACACACGGCTGGTTGTGGTCCCAGAGAGAAATCAACAATATACAAGTCTCCTCTCCTAAAGCCTTCAAGAGTTTGGAATTGTCAGCTCCATGATCACAACACAACGATATTTTGCCAAAGACAACAACCATATCAAGATCACAAAGCATTGAGATCGACATGAGGTTGTATCCTAAGGACTCAACAAGCATGACTTTGTCCATGTAGGGGTGGGGTCGGGCTGGTACCACGGCGCCGACGAGAGCGCCTGACGGGAGGAGAAGGAACGGGAGAGGGAGGCGCGGTGGCCGGGCGCCGAGCCGACGAGGCCACGGGCCGGATCCGCCTCGGGCGAAGCGAGAGGGGAACGGGGAGGGGGCATGGCGGCAGGCACGCAAGGCGCACAGGCAGGGGCGAGGGGAAGGAGACGAGGCCGGGGCCTCACCGCGGATCCGTGGGGTCTAGGGCAGCGGGGCGAGGAGGATGACGGTGACGCGACGCCGACGAGGAGGAGAGCCTGCAGGAAGAGGGCCGGTCCAGCAGGGATCCCATGAGAGGGCGCCGAGCAGTGGCTGCTGGCCTGCCGGAGGGATCGGGGCCTGCCTGATCCGGATCGGCAGAGGAGCGAGGGGCGCGGGTGGGGCGAGGGAACGGCGGCGGGGGGTCGCTGACGGGGGAGGGGTTCAGCTGGCGCCTGCCTGATCCCGATTGGATCGGGAGAGGAGGGGAGGGGCGACGGGGGAGAGAGGGAGCGAGAGGGGCTAGGGTTTATGGGAGGGGGGGTAAGGAGAGGGGGCCTGGCCGGGGCCTGGGTGGCCTGCTGGGGCTGGCCCAGGGGAGGGGGGAAGGAGATGGGCCAAGGGGGAGGGGAGGGGGGGCGCAGCCGGGCAGGTTGGGGGTTTATCCTCCTGCATTTATTCTTTTTTTTTAACAAATTCAAACCACGATTAGAAACTTAGGTTTATCGCTGCAAACCATCCGGCAAGCATAAATCTCCTCTGATTACAAGAAATCTCGCCCGAGATTTAGGAGGTAGAAGGAAAGAGTGCGGATATTCATCTCAGAGACGATCCTCGCTCCTGTGTGGCTTCATCTTCGAGTGATTCACCATCGACTTTGAGGAATTTGATCGCTTTCCGACGGTGCGGCGCTCAGCTTGGTCGAGAATACGGACCGGATGCTCTTTATAGGAGAGGTCCTGTTGTACCGAAAGCACTTCATGGTCCATCGCTCGGATTGGGTCCTGAAGCAGCGCCGGAGTTGGGATACGTGGAACACATCGTGAACTCCGAGAAAGGTTCACGGAAGCTCCAGCTTGATAAGCCACTTTTCCACGCTTTTCCGTATCGGTGAAAGGGCCAATATAGCGAGGAGCTAGCTTGCCCTTGATTCCGAAGCGGTGAGCACCCTTCATTGGTGTAACGCGAAGATAGGCCTTTTCGCCAAAGTTGATAGACCATGTCCTTGTGATGACGGTCATAATTACTTTTGACGCGATCGAAAGCAGCCTTGAGATTCTCGCGAATAATGCGGACTTGTTCTTCGCATGTTGGATAATATCCGGACCAAGAGTGGACGCTCCCCGTCGACCAGCCAGAGGGGTTCGCACTTTCGCCCATATAACACTTCAAGGGGGCCATCTTCGCACTAGCTTGAAAGCTATTATTATAAGAGAACTCAAAGATACGAGAGATTCCTCCCATTTCTTGCCGAATGAGATTTACACAAGCTCAAGCATGTCTTCGAGAATTTGGCTGACACGCTCAACTTGCCCTTGAGATCATGGATGAAAAGCAAGATCGAAAGATAAATGAGTCCCCATAGCTTCTGGAAACTTGCCCGTAATCTTGAAGTGAATAAGCTGCCACGGTCCGAACTCGATAACCAAAGGAATACCGTGAAGTGAAACAATTTCGACATATAGAGCGCTGCAGTGGCTAGCAGGATCGCTTTTCGACCGCCGTAAATGTGCAACTTTAGAAAGCCGGTCAATGACGACAAGAATAGCATCATTACCTTTCTGCGATTTGGGAAACCCAAAGGATCGAAGTCCATTTCAACATGGTCCCATTTCCATTCGGGAATAGAGATAGGTTGCAGAGTTCCAAGCAGGCCTTTGATGTTCTCGCTTGATACGACGGCAAACGCCACACTCGTAAACATAGCGAGCAATGTCCCGCTTCATATTAGACCACTGTAATCTCTCGATTAATGTCTTGATACATCTTGGTGCTGCTGTGGTGGATACATAGAGGCGATCATGAGCTTCTTGCATAACCTTCCGAGTCATATCCAGGTTGTCCTTCTTACAAGGCACCACTAGGCGGCTTTGAAGTACAAGGCGCCATCATCAAGAATGGTGAAGGATGAGGGATTTCCTTCCCGACGCCTTGTTTAAGCTTGTAGACCTCGTGAGTCGATCCTCGCATTGTCTTTATGGTGCCCAAGAGATCGGGTTCAACAGCCAGGTATAGAGGGATCCTCGGGGAACAACACGGAGATTCATCTTATGGAGTTCCGGAGGGGGGGGAGCGAGTGCACCCGAGGAACAATATGGAGGTTCAGCTGCTGAATTCTTCAACAAGTGAGGGCTGAACTTTGTGAACTCAAGGTGGTTGCAGAAGACTTGCGCTCAAGGCATCAGCCATCACATTAGCCTTGCTCGGGCGATATGAAATTCCCAAATCAAAGTTCTGCAATAGTCTCCATCCATCTCTCGCCGACGGAGGTTCAGTGTCCGGCTGAGTAAACAGATACTTCAGACTTTGGTGGTCAGTAGATCTCGCAACGACACCGAGAAGGTAATGTCGCCATCGCTTAGCGCATGAATGACAGCAGAAGTTCGAGGTCGTGAACGGGTAGTTCTCTCGTGAGGGCGAATCGCCGAGAGGCATAAGCAACCACTTTGCGCTTGCATTAGGACACCGCCAATCTTGACGGAAGCGCAGCAAGAATGACGAAGTCCTTCTTAGTATCGGAGGAGCTAGCATCGGGCAGTTGTCGCCTTGTCTTTGAGTTCCCGGAAACTTTCCCGACACTTATCTCGCCCATTGAAACTTGACGCTTTATGCAATAGATTAGTCGAGGTTCGGCAATCTTGGAGAAGTTCTCGACTTAATCGACGGCAATAGTCAAGTAGACCGAGGAAACTTCCGACTTGCTTAACGCTCTTCGGAGGAGTCCAATCGAGAATAGCCTCAACTCGCTCGTGGTTGACGGCAATACCATCCTTAGAAATGACATGCCCAAGATAGGTTACTTCGGAAGCCGAATTCACATTTGGAGAACTTGGCATAGAGTTGATGCTCTCGTAGCTTTTCCAAAGACGAGACTAAGATGTTCAAGATGTTCTTCTTCATTCTTGAATAGATCAGATATCATCCAGATAAACCACTATTTAACTTGTCGAGGTAATCCATGAATATATAGTTCATCAAAGAGAGAAGGTGGCTGGAGCATTGGTTGCCGAAGATATGACGGTGTACTGTATGAACCATAACGAGTCACAATGCGGTCTTGGGGATATCCTCCTCACTAACACGGATCTGGTGGTAACCCAACCTCAAGTCGAAGTTTCGAGAACACCGATTTAACCAGCCGCTTGATCATAAAGATCATTGATCCGAGGAAGAGGATACTTATTCTCAATGGTAGCTTGATTTATAGGACGGTAGTCTTGAACCAATCGGTTTGTCCCATCCTTCTTCTTGACAAAGAGAGAAGGTGCTCCCAAGGAGAGCAACTTGGGCGGATGAAACCGCTTTGAAGAGATTTGTCGATTTCTCCTTTAGCTCAAGGAGTTCATGCGCGGCATCTTGTAGGGACGCTATTATAGGAGTGGTGCCCGGTTTCAAGTCGATGACTAATTCGACAGCTCTAGCAGGGGAATCCTCGAAGTTCTTCAGAAAGACGCCTTGGAAATCGCAAACTACGTGAATGTTTTCAATTCCTCGAGGGTGCGGCGCTCAATGCATTTAATGCATAGAGCCTTGCCTCGCATTTTGAACCGCATTTAGCATTGTAGCTACGATTTCATCGTAGGGTGCAGCAGATGGACGGTCTTAGTGGCGCAAACGATTGTCGCCAGATGCGCTTTCAACCAATCCATCCCCAAAATGAGGTCAATGCTACAAGACTTTAGCACGATAGAGAGACAAGGAATTCCATTCCTTCGATTTCAACGGGACGCTGCTAAAATCATGGAAGTCCGACATTGGCCCGCTGGGTGTGTACTATTAGTGAAGCATTCATGTTTCGCTTAAGGCCATGCATGAATGCAAAATCTTCGACATGAATGAATGTGATGCTCCTGAATCGAATAAAATGATGCGTGTACTGAATTTACGAGAAGGGTACCCATCACAAGAGGTGCTGGTCTTGAGCTTCATTCGCTCAACGTGGTTGGCCTGAGCTTGCCCATAAGACTTGCCTGAGTTGTTATGTGTTCGGGAGTTTCCACGCCGCCAGTCGGAAGGGCCACTGTTTCGGTTCTCGTTGCATTCTAGCACTGCGTTCTCGCTGTCCGCACTGCCAAGCATAAGCCATTATTGGGAGGGAACAGAGCTTGGGGTGGCGAGTCGGAAGCTTCGCTTAGTTGTAGGCGCACGAGGTGTAGCATAGTTCTCGCTCAAGCGTATGCATTGGGCTGGTACATGCTATTGGGAATCCATATCTTGCGCTCATGAGGACGGGCCCAAGATGAGCCGTGTCACGGCTATACCGTTAGAGCTCGTATTCCTCGCACTCAGTTTCGACATTGATAGCTTTGTTCACCAAGGTGGCGAAATCAGCAAAGTCGCACTAGAAGGCGAAGCTTGATGTCGCCTTGAAGTCCGCCACGAACTTCTCCTGTCTCAAGGCATCGCTTGCAATATCCTCTTCAAGATAGCGAGACAAGTCCAAGAACTCTCGCCGATAGGCTTCAACAGCCTTGTTGCCTTGGGTGAGGTTATGAACTCACGCTTCTTCCGTCCATGACCCTTGAGGAATGAAGGGCGCGAAGGCAGCTCGAAGTCCGCCAGTGATGAGTGTCCCAACCGGCAGAGTACGACGGTGGCTGTCCCACCATTGAGCTGCGGGTCCCTTCAGAAGAAGGAAGCAAAGGTGACATAGTCGGGGGGGTACATTAGCGCACTCCATCTCATAGGTGATGTCACGGAGCTACCATCAAGATCCAAAGGCTGAGTTGAGCTGCGTACACGCGGGTTCAGCGATGAATTCTCTCGCAGAGTTGTTCCGCTTGGGTGCCGGTTCATATTGGGGCGAGGAACTGAGCCATCATGTTCTCCATGAACTGCGATTCATTTCGAGCTGTTGGATCATACCAGCCATGTACTCAAAGCGGTGGTGGAAGGTTGTCACCACGATTCACGCACCTCGCTGGCCTAACCATCCTCGCTATTAAATAACAGGGTAGTTCAAAGATTTGAGAAGATAAGCAAGAGACAAGAATCATTCATGATGAAACACGATAATGAAAGCAAGATGATGGAAACTACATAGTAGTTGGCATATCTTACAAAAGGAATCATGCATAGAGTTCGATACATAGAGTCCAAAGACATAGACTACTACATCATAGGCGGCACGCAGTTCTCGCGTGAATACATCAAATGCTAACAAGCAAGCCTACATCAGTCCCACGCTGCATCATGGAGGTAGTCAGAGCCTCAAAGTCGGTAGAAAAGCGGCAAGGATAGTCCTCCACGCCGCTGACTCGAGGGCCGGATACTGGTGCTGAATCCGACGCCCGTGGCGTGAAAGGGCCAAGCGCGGAGAGTAGCCTCCCACGCCCGCCAACCAACTCCCCGGGCATCACGGTCCCGGCGGGTAGATCGCAGAACGCGCAGCCTCCGAACGGACAAAGGGGTGCATCAGCGCCGAGCACTAGAGGTGCCGACGGTGATGTACAACTCGTGGCGAAGAGCTCGTTAGCTCGATCCAGCCTATCGCATGCGTAACAAAGTTCGATGGTGGAAAGGCTCTCCGTGACAAAGGTGTAGGCAGCAGCAGTAGTAACCTCCTCACCAACATCGACGCGATAGCAATGTGCTCAAGGGGAGGTGTCCAACTCGATACTCGCACGAAGACGGTCGCAGCAGCATAAGCAGCATCGTGGATCGCCATATCGATGGTCACTCCAACACCATGTGCGGTGCAGACAAGAGTGGACTCATACCCCGAGAGTAGAGGTGGACGATGCGCTGCATCGCCCCTCGGTTGTAGTCCCGGTACTCTCATAGACGGTACTGGGTGCCAGCCGATAACCCAGATAGGTCATCATCTCGCTAGCACCGCAGTGATCCCGAGGCACCAATGGACGCCGGTGGCGCATTTACCTGCCTCGTGGGTTCCATCTGAAACAAAGACGCTTCAAAGGAGTCAATGACAGGTGGAAATTGTTCAAATACAATTCCAAAGACAACTAAGGCTATATCCATCTTCGGGTGAATGCGGTCACGGATCCTAGTGATAGTTAGTAAAATCGCTTAACCCGAGTAGAAGAGAGTTCAGAGCCCCGCAGTAAAGGTCGAGGAGTAAAAGATCCTAATACCACCCGATGGCGACGGGCCCGTAAGGCACACGCCAAGTTAGTAAAAGTTTTGCAATGTCTAGACTCGACTTCGCCAAGGAGTGTGGAAGGGGATTCTACAGCAATGGCTCGATATCAATCTCAGACGCCGATTCAATCAGACACTAATCATGCACGCAAATGTGTACGATCAAGATCAAGGACTCACGGAAGATATCACAACACAACTCTACAAATAAAATAAGTCATACAAGCATCATAATACAAGCCAGGGCCTCGAGGGCTCGAATACAAGTGCTCGATCATAGACGAAGTCACGGAAGCAACAATATCTGAGTACGTATATAAGTTAAACAAGGTGCCATAAGATGGCTAGCACAAACCGGGATACAGATCGAAGAGGACAGGCCTCCGCCTCGATCCTCCTAGGTCACTCCCGGTCGCCGCCACGGCTGCACGTAGTAGTAGGCGCCCGAGTAGTAGTCGCCAGAGGCGGTGGCGCTCGATCCTGGCTCCATCGTCCGATTGCAGCAATCGAATAGAGATAGGGAAAAAGGGGAACAAGGCAACCGTGAGTACTCATCCAAAGTACTGCAAGCAAGGAGCTACACTACATATGCAAGGATATATGTAAAGGCCATATCAAGGACCGAATCAGAATGCCGTAATAGAGAGAAGACCTAGTCCTATCGAAGACTAGCATCTTCCGAAACCACCATCTTGCAAAGAAACAAGAGGGAGTAGAGTAACATAACTTAAAGTAGCAAGCGTTATCAACTCTCGCCGAGATCCTTTCTCGACTTCAGCGAGAAAGAAATCCCAGAGCCATACTATCCAGCTTATTATCACAATCCAATTCTCATCTCAAGTAATCCAGTTCTAGTTGTATCGATCGATACAACTCCAAGTGTCCGCTATCAGAGGACAGGCTATCGATAGATGTTTTCACCGCAGGGTGCACCAACTTACCCACCACGCCGCTTAACTCCGCCGACACACTTTCCTGTGGTCATGCCCGCCCTCGTCAAACAATACGCCGCAACCCGACCTAGGCTTAATAGAGAGGCCAGACGCCGACTAAACCTATGCCCCTGTGGGTCATGGGCCATCTCCCGAACTCCTCAAGACGCTACAGGGCGGCGGAAGCGCATCTAGCCTAACAGCGCCCAAATTAATCCGCGCTAAGCCATCCGGACGCCGACGCCTAATAAGCTTCGCTGATGTATACGACGCAGAACGCCCATACTTAGCCCACGGATGGTTAGTGCTATCAGCCGAGGCCCCTGATCAAATATCCAAATCAGTGGATTAGGAACGCGCTGCAACAAGCGTAACTCACGAAAGATGTGACCCCGCTGTTCTGCCTCGAGGACTTGCGCAAGGGCTAGGAATGCCCGCCACGCCAGTAATTATCTCGCGGCACCTCCAGTCAACCTGCCTCCACATCACTGCATTACACGCTGGTACCCTCGTGGTCGACCTGCCTTTCCAAGTAACAAAGGTAAAAGTCCAAGTAACCGTGAGTCCAAACATCAAGGGAAAACACGAGGAATCACCCCGTGTATTCCACTCAATGTAGTCATCAAGGTGAACATAAGAGGATTCACCCGAGGTCCACACTTGAGGGGTTGCACGACAGAGTCGATCGAAGTGGTTAAGGAGGAAATCACCCTCGATGACCACAACCGGATAGCTATACTACTGTGGTTAATATCGAAGTGTCAGAGAGGTTTCACCCTCAGACTCGAGCAGTAACCTAGTAGTGTCGAGCAACCAAGGGAAGTGATGTGTGTGTCGGCTCTGTCTCCGATCCCGCTGATCGGTCTTCAATGATGAAGGGGCAACAAGGACAAGGTGGGGGTCACCGATGGGTCTCTAACCAACCTATACTAAGCAGCTTTAGGATAAGGTGTAGGTAACAATAGCAGGTTACAATAAACAAAGCTATGCAATGTAATAGGAGCAACAATAACAAAGAGTAAAATCTAGTGCAAGCAATAAGAGAATGGAATGGGCGATATCGGGATGATCAAAAGGGGGGCTTGCCCGTTGCTCGCAAGAGAGAGTGATCACAAGATCAGAGTCGAACCGCCACCGCAGGCTTGGTCTCGTAGTCTACCAAGAGAAGAGGGGAAGAAACAATGAATACACGATAACAGTATGCATAACGATGCATGACATGCCAAGAAGCGGGTTAGGCGTGTTCTAACGTGGTAAGAGGGGTACCGGTTTAGGGGAAAGCATCCGAAGTTATCCTGCCCCACGTCCGCCGATGATGAACCGGAGGAGAAAGTTTGCAGGTTCGATAGGTTAGAGACGCGGTGTGACGAACGGACCGCGATCCTAATCGCCTCGCCGCTCGAGCAACTTTCATGTTGAAAATATTTTAATCCGCCACGGATTAAAAGTTATGAATTATAAAAGGTTTTATTAATTTCTGAATTTTAATTAATTAATTAATTAATTAATTTCGAAAGTATTTATGACATCAAGATGAGGTCATGCCGACGTTATCACCAACAGGTTGACTAAGTCAACCCCGCCAGTGGGTCCCACATGTCATACACTAATAGCTTAATTAACCTAATCGATTAATTAAACTTAGTTAATTAAGTTAACTAATGATTAGTATTAATTAATCCAGATTAATTAGTTTAATTAATTACCCAATTAATTAGCTAATGATTAGGTTTAACTAATCCAGAATTAATTAGATTAATTAATTATTCAATTAATTAATTAATTAATTAATTAGTTAATTAGTTTAATTACTTTTAATTCATTTTAAATCATTTTTGATTCTCGCTTAATTAAACATTTCTGCTTAAACGTTTTGGGGGTGGGGCCCCGGTCGAGGCACGGGCCTAATCGGGCGCACTGCTGGTGTGCGGTTGCTATGGTGCACTCCGATCGGGCGCGACCTGGGCCGGGCCTGGGCGCTGGCGGTCATGTTGACACTGCTGCCAGCCAACAAGCAGCAACGCCGGTGAGGGGGGGCGACGGAGGGCAAAGGGGTTCAAGCGGCCGAGGCCTGGGGAGAAAAAAGGGGGGATCGAGGAGCTGGGGGCTGGGGTCAGCCACGGGCCGACGAGAGCGCTGACGGGGAGGAGAAGGAACGGGAGAGGGAGGCGCGGTGGGTCGGGCGCGCCGAGCCGACGAGGCCACGGGCCGGATCCGCCAAGCGAGCGAGGAGGGAAACGGGAGGGGGCATGGCAAGGCGCCACGGGCGCTGGTCAGGGCAGGGGCAGGGAAGGAGACGAGGTGGGGCCTCACCGCGATCCGGGGGGTCTAGGCAGCAGGGCGAGGAGGATGACGGTGACGCGACGCCGACGAGGAGGAGAGCTCATGGGAAGAGGGCCGGCCCAGCTGGGGATCCCATGAGGGCGCGCCGCGGTTGCTGGGCCGGGATGGGATCGGGGCCTGCCCTGATCCGGATCGGGCAGAGGAGCGAGGGGCGCGGGTGGGCGGGAGGGAACGGCAGGTGGGGTCGGCTGACGGGGGTGGGTTTGGCGCCGCCCGGGATCCCGATTGATCGGGAGAGGGAGGGGAGGGGCGACGGGGGGAGAGAGGGAGCGAGAGGGGGCTAGGGTTTGCGGGAGGGGGGGTAAGGAGAGGGGTTGCTCCTGCTGGGCCGGCCTGGTGGCCCAAAGTGGGGCTGGCCTGTGGAGGGGGGGGAAGGAGATGGGCCAAGGGGGAGGGAGGGGGGGGCCATTGTCGGGCTGGGGGGTTTATCCCTCCTGCATTTATTCCCTTTTTTTTTAACAGCTTCAAACCACGATTAGAAACTTAGGTTTACTGTTGCAAAACCATCCCAAGCATAAACCATCAAGCGAGGATCTGAGTGGTAGGGCACGGCAATTCAGTTGTCGGTGCCTTGTAGTGAGTGTTTTTTACATCCGCCTAACACCCATGAGTTCACATCTTCGGCCTCCGTGATGTACAAGGTTATAGAATTGAAGAATAAGTTCTCATTCCAATCAGATGTCAGCAGTAGAAATTTTGAAGTCCCTGATCGTGGAAGAACACCGAGGACTGGCTCAAGCCCGGCAGATTCCATGTCCACATGAGGAATATGTGCATGATTGAAGACTTTGTCTTTGTTGAACAAAGACCGAGGAATATAAATTGGCTTGACTTCGCAGTCCGTAATTGCCTCTTCCTTATGCGAAAGCAGAATCATATGGATTGTAATCATGAAGAATACGTGTTCACCAAGAAATCTTCAGCCTTGAACTTTGCTTTGCCGAGAAGGGATTCTTTGCTTAGGCAAAGGAGTGTCGCTGAGTTGCATCACACCTCGAATCGCAATCTCGTGTTCTTCAGCCGAGGAATTTCTGGTTCCTCTACAAAAAATACCGAGGATCAGCAGAGAGGTGTTCATCGCCGCTTAGTGGCTGGAATTTCTTCATGGACGATGAAGTGGATGAGTTTCTTCAGAGCCCAGCTTGAACTGCTGGAGCAGGGACCGAGGAATCTGCTGGATTGGGGTGAAGAGTGGAGAGTTTGATGCTGACTTTCCCAAAAGTCATCGCTCATCACTGTGTTGTGCTTCCAATATCCACATCTTCTTCTTCAATTTCTTCAACACCGCCTCTTCACCGTGAACCGAGGCATAGGCGAGGAAATGATTGGGGTTGAAGGGATAGCTTCCACTTCAATTTCTTCATCAATCAGCTCGACGGCAGCGTAATGATCTTCTTCATCGATCCACTTGGGATCTCATAATCGCCACCAAAAGGAACAAGGTCCTTTGATGGAATTGAGGAAATTGGAACATCATCAATAGGATTTTCAAAAGAGCTGGTCATTGGCTTCATTTTCTTCGCATCAAGAATTTGACGCATTGATGCTTTTCCGCTTTCTTCACCGCAGCTCGCTCGCAGCCTTGGTCTTCTTCACATCCGATGTAGATGGAAGGATTGAGTTGGTGTTGGCGCAGGAGGAGCCGAGGAATCTGGTTGATTTTCCTCTGGCAAGAATCGATGCAGCTTGCCCCGATTTCTTCGGGCTTCTTCAGCGCACCACTAGTGGATGCCCGGCAATTTCTTCGGCGGCCGGAATGGAGTCATCAGCCCGAACTAGCATTGTCATCAAGCAGCTCGAACTTCATCACGGTATCGGCAAATTTCTTCAATCGGCTGAGCCGAGGCTCTAGCTCGAGGAATTTCTTGTTGCGCTAGCTGCAACATTGGTGAATTTCTTCACAGTTGATTTAATCTGACTTTGGCCTCTTGCCAATCAACATAATAGGAGTCAAATTTGTCGCCGAGGGCTTTGATGTCGCCTTTGCATCTTGATAAGTTCTTTAGTTGTCATCTTGACAACGTTTTCTTCAGCAGTTTCTCCTTTCTATACTGCGATTTCTTGATCTCTCCGTCGCTTCAAATTTCCATTTCTCTTGGATGAAATGAGTCAAGATGTGACTTTTGGGCAGGTGTCAACTTGAAGTCGCATAGGAGTGTTTGGGTCCTTGTGCCGAAATCAATGTAATCTAGGATCGCTTCTTGATCCAACAACATTGGCACAGTGTGCCTTTGGCTCTAGCGGCCCTTTCTTGGCGGTCTCTCGAGCACTTCCGCAAGTTCATCATCATCAGCCTCATCATCTTCGTGGCTCTTGAAGGCGTAATTGCTTTTCTGGGACTTGGCCGAGGACCTCGCCCAAGTGTGGCCTTAGTCTTCAGCAGAGTCGGACCAGATGAAGAATTTGTGCAATTGAGGAACTTGTCAAACACCAGATGCAATGGAGATGCATGCAGTCCTTGGCACGTGGCCGATGCACAGTGTGCCGAGGACTTTGTCTGAACCGCCGAGGACTTGGGAGGAGCCGAGGACATTGTAGGAGCCGAGGATTTGGGAGGAGCAGGAGCAAAGATGAGGAATTGGTCGTGAGGGCACAACCGAGGAAGTTGGTCGTGAGGGCACCGCTGGTGAAGCACTTGGCTTGTGTAAAGCGCTTCTTTGCCATAGATTTTCTTGGCTTGACAGAGGCCTCAAGCAAGCAGTAGTAGCTGAGTCCTCATTAAATTTCCTCACCGCCTCGCTGGCTTGTCTTGCTAATTTGGCTTGGCGCTGGCCCATTCTTCTTCACCGAGGAATTTGAACAATCGAATTTTTCTCAAGAGGTGTGCAACTTTTCTTCGAGGAACGCTGCAAATGAGATAAGTTGATGAGAACCTAGTGATTCAGCAATGGACATGAGTACCTGTGAATGAGTATAGTTAAGTAGGAATTTGGAGAGGTCATATGCATTCTCGTAAGGTTTTTCAAAAAGAACTAGTTTGAGGAATTTGACCAGATGAGTTTTGAAGAATTTCACTAAGCGATCTTTTGTCTTAGGCTCCAGAGTTGTATAGATCGAGGATCCACACAATTGAGGAATCTTGAAGAAAATCATTGCTTAGAGAAGCTAATCAAGAGCATATTTTGTTTGAGGTGTTCATATGTGTGAAGATTTGAAGAATAAACACCTTTGAAGATTTTCAGAAGGTTTGAGAATCAAAGCGAGTAATAAAAGTAACTTTTAATTACCCAAGTGAAGAACACGATGAACCGAGAAGAACAGATGGGAAGTTCGTCAAAGATCTTCCACGCCTAACTCAAGCGGAGGAAGATAGCTACGGGCGCGGCGGAGTGAAGATTTCATGTCGGCGTAGTACGCTTGGCGACGAGGTCGAGGCAAGGAAGCTCTTCCTCACCGCGATTTATGGAGAAGCGGGGCTTAGGGTTTGAGAAGCTCGAGAGAGAGAGAGCGACGAGCGGAGTAAAGGAAGTGAGGAAGGGGAGGGGGTATATATAGCCATGGTGAAAACTGTTCGCTCAAGATTTGGGACGAACGTGCCTCTCAATCTTCTCATTCGCTGACATGTGTCACCCACGCATCGAGAAGTGGAGATTGTGTTAGATCGTAAGAATAGATAAATCTATCGTGAAATGCGGAACGGTTTGAGCGACAAAATGAAAGTTTGGATAAGATCGGTTTTAAAGTTCCGCTCGCAATTTCTTCAATTGACAAGGACACAAAGAAGATTTTGAACCAGTTTCAAATAGAACGCATATGAAGAATTTGTGAATAGATTGGGTTGAGTATAGCATAGAGGGGAAGGGTCCCATCACATTCACTTAGCAAAAAAATGACTTGAAGAAATAGCCATAAGTGAATTCTGTAGAGGACATAAACCCAAATGAAGAAATTGAAAAACTGAAGAATTTCAAAAACTGAGGAAAACTCAAATTGAAGATTTTCAACTTTGGTGGTGGCGTGACTCCATCAGATAAGAATGATGATTTCGCATAACCGCTGCATAATTGTCATAGGGTTCGAGAATCAAATTCTTCATTAATTTCTTCACACTTAGAGTGTTATTCTTCATTGATTGAAGAAAAACGCTTTTCATGTGTTGCACATCTAAGTCATCAATTTTGCATAAGTGTCGTGGATGTGTGTCCTTTCAAAGAACATTCAAGATTCTAAGATATTGAGCTCACACCGCAACTTGCTAAATCTCTTCTCATCCAAGGGCTTTGTGAAGATATCGCTAGTTGTTCTTCGCCTTCACATGCTCGATGGAGATGTCGCCTTCAACACAGATCACGAAGAAAATGATGACGAATCTGAATGTGCTTTGTCTTCGAGTGCTGAATCGGGTTGTGAGCAATCTTGATGGCACTCTCATTGTCACAAGAGAGAGGCACATTCTTCACGTTGATGCCGTAGTCCTTGAGAGTTTGCTTCATCCACAAGAATTGAGCACAACAAGAGCCAACAACAATGTATTTAGCTTCCGCAGAGACAAAGATACACAGCCTGCTTCTTCGAGGACCAATGCACCAAAGATCATCCGAGGAAATGACAAGTACCAGATGTTGACTTATGGTCCACACGATCACCAAAGATAGTCGTAGTCGTAATATCCAATGAGATCAAAAGTAGAGCCCTTGGGGTACCATAATCCTAGTGTTGGTGTGTGAGCTAGATATCAAGAATATGCTTCACAACCTTATGGTGTGATTCCTTCTTGTAGCTTGAAATCGGCACACATGCAAACACTAAGCATTATATCTGTCCTAGATGCACATAAGTACAATAGAGAACCAATCATGGAGCGGCATACCTTGTGATCAAGTTTATACCATTTTCATCAAGGCATAGATGGCCGCTTGGGCATAGGAATTTTTACGCTTTGCAATCTTGCATGCCAATTTCTTCAGACATCTTTGAGGTATTTCTCTTGAGATATGAATATGCCATTGTGTTGTTGATTTAATTTGAAGACCTAAGAAGAATTTCAACTCTCCCATAGACATTTGATATTATTCACTCATCATATAAGCAAATTCATCACTATAACGCTGGTCAAGACAGCCAAAGATAATATCATCAACATATATTTGGCACACAAACAGTTCACCATCATATGATTTAGTAAAGAGAGTAGGGTCGAGTGAACCGGTGTGAAACCATTCTTAACTAAGAATTCCTTCAATGTATCATACCACGCCTGTGGGCCTGCTTTGAGACCATAGAGGGCCTTGTTGAGTCTCAAGACTTTGTAGGATTCTTTGGATCTTCAAACCCGGGGTTGAGCAACATATACTTCTTCCTCAAGCTTACCATTGAGGAATGCACTTTTCACATCCATTTGATATAAAGTGATATTATGATGGTTAGCATAAGCAAGTATTATGTGATAGCCTCAAGTCTAGCAACAGTAAAAGTTTCATCGAAATCAATTCCTTCAACTCTGTGTATCCTTGAGCTACAAGTTGTGCCTTATTTCTCACCACAAGGCCATTTTCATCTTGCTTGTTGCGGTAGATCCACTTTGTGCCAATGATATTATGCTTGCGAGGATCTCGACGTTGACCAGCCTCCTGCATATTGTTGAGCTCGAACTGATGTAATTTTTCTTGCATGGCCTGAATCCACTCAGCCCGTAAATGCTTCATCTACCTTAGTGGGCTCTGTGATAGAGACAAAAGCATAGTGCCCACAAAGTTAGATAAATGTGAAGCTTTTGAGCGTGTGAGAGGACCCGCGCTTAATGTCATCGATGATCTTGTCAACTTGCACTTTTTTTGCAACGCGAGGATGAGCTGGTTGTCGCCGAGGAATTTGATCAGCATTTTCTTCAAAGACCATTGTCTTCAAAGATTATCTTCAGTGCATCACCGACGCTCACAAGACAGAATGAATTCTTCAGAGATTCTTCAAGAGGAATGACATCTTCGCTGTTTTGAACTTGATAGATTCCTCAGAGCTGGTTCATCTAACACGAAGGTAGGTGCCTTTGCAGCCATTAGTTTCATCGAACCGACATCTACAAAGATCAACAATCTTGTGAAGAGCGATGTTGAAGACTCAGAGGTGTGCAGTCCTTTCGTAACTGCCATAAAACCTTCATGTGCTTTTGGTGCAAATTTAAAATTGTGATGAGGATCTCTAATCCAACATTTAGCAATCAAGACTTTGAAATAACTCACATTGGGTTTCTTGTCGCGAGGAGTTCATAGGCAGTCTTCTTGAAGAATTTGTGAAGATATACTCTATTGATGATGTGGCACGATATCAATTGCATCAATCCAAAACGACTAGGCGCTTTGTATTCATCAAGCATAGTGCTAGCCATCTCAACAAGAGTTCTGTTTTGCGCCCACGACGCCCATTTTGCCGAAAGCAAGATAGGGAGCAGATAACTCATGAGTAATACCAAGTTCATCATGATAGGCATCAAGACCGAATTCTTGAACTCAGGCCCATTGTCACTCCCGATGTGTGTGATCGCACACCAAAGTTAGTTGAAGCCCTCGAGGAAAATCGCTTGAAGATTTCCTGCACTTCATTTTGTAAGTAACAATGTGTACCCATGTATAACGAGAGTAATCATCAACAATAACAAAGCCATATAGAGATGCATCATTAGTGATCGTTGAGTAATAATTAGGACCAAAGAGGTCCATGTGAAGCAATTCAATGGACGGTAGTGGTCATGATAGTCTTCACTCGGATGCTTGGCCTTGGTCATTTTTCCAGCTTTTCACCTGCTCCACACAAGTGATCCTTGAGGAATTTGCATTTTCAATGCCAATGACATGCTTCTTCTTCAAGCGCAGTAAATTCCTCATGCCTGCGTGACTAAGTCGCCGATGCCATAGCCAGCCTTCCAAGCTTTTGCAAGTAGACACACGGCTGGTTGTGGTCCCAGAGAGAAATCAACAATATACAAGTCTCCTCTCCTAAAGCCTTCAAGAGTTTGGAATTGTCGCTTCCATGATCACAACACAACGACATTTTGCCAAAGACAACAACCATATCAAGATCACAAAGCATTGAGATCGACATGAGGTTGTATCCTAAGGACTCAACAAGCATGACTTTGTCCATGTGTATGTCCTTAGAGATCGCAACCTTACCAAGACCCAATACCGACTTTTTGCCTTTGTCAAGAAAGATGATATGCTTCTTGATGTGACGGTGATAAGGAGCATCCATCAATAGATTCTTGTCACCACCATGTGATTTGTACATTCACTATCGAGGACCCACTCATTGGCTTTTGTTGATCATCCCGCAGATGAATTAGTGTAACTTACGATCTCATATACTTCATCGCTGAAGAATATGATATCAAGTTCATCGATGAATTTCATCAGCAAGATAACAGATAAGCAAGATGAGGACGTGTGAAATGAAAGTTCATTTCTTCATGATTAGCATGCGCCCTTTCGTGCATTTTTGTCGCCTCAAGAAATTCTTCAGACGTTAAAGCACGCCCGAGACCTGACCTCGCAGAAGAGGTTAGTTCTTTTCTTCACCACCCACATCTCAAGGTGGCAAAGAGTTCATCACTCATGAGCACCATATGAGAATGGTGGCATAGAGGTCAATCCATTTCGCTTCACATAAGAGAGGTTAGGTAAGCATATGAATAAGTGCAGAAATTCTTTTCGAGGACTTATGAACATATTGGTTTGAAGAATAATGCACATATTCATAGCCCTTAGCTCTACCCTCATGTAAACAGAGTTGTTAGCACGATGATAATCATATGAGGACTTTGATCCTTTGAGGAATTTGATTCAAGTAAGGAATTTGGTCCGATGAGGACTTGGATCCATATGAAGAATTTGGTCCATATGAAGAGTTTGATCTGGGGTTCCTTTTCTTCACAGTGGTGTCATGAGGACATTCAATCCAAGACTTTCAAGGCACCTCTTGGGAACCCAGATTTTCTTCATAGGGGAACTGCTCTGCAGTTAGTGCCAACATATCTAGCAAATACTTCACCATTCTGATTTTGAACAGTTTATAGTTGAGTCAAATGACTCATCAAGAATGAGGAGATTCGCATGTAAAGTCAGATAAGTTAGATGGATCAATCGGAGGTCCCTTTGCAAAGAACCCATGAGGTTTTGGGATACCGCTCAAAGCTTCCAATATGTTCCATCAAGCATTGAGTTTCCTCTCAAAGGCAATACCTCTTTCCTAGGGTTCTTGTTGAGGATCTCGCTTTTAACATCACAAAGAGTCTCGATGCCCTTTTGAGGCTTTTGTACATGCCTGTCATGTACAATTCCTTCAGCCCTGCATCGTCAAGGATACTAGCAATGTCCTCGATGAGGAATTAGTGATAGCAGAGGCAGGTGAAGAATTTGTACAGCTTGAAGCATTTGAACATTCAGTGAAGAATTAGCGATTCACGCTCAATGCACTTTAAGCATGGAGGAACAAATTCTTCCCGAGAAGCGCTGATTTGTTGAGCAAGTAATCTAATCACGCCCTTCGAAGATATTCATAACCCACTCTTAGCTTCTCAAGATCTTGCTTTTGAAGAAATTCATAAGAAAGTTTCTCATGATCGATAAGAGAGAGTTATGATGACCTGAAGGTTGTCAAACCTAGACCAAGTCTCTAAAGATTTTCAACAGGCTTTAGTGCGATCCATTTCTTCACCTAACATATCATCACTTTTATCTAGCATGTTTTGAACCTTTTCAAAAGCCCTTTGTTGTTTTACAACAATTTTAGCAAGTTTGGTAGCTAGGTTCAATATCATCATCAGATCCATCATCATCGATTCATAGTCACTAAACTCATATGAGGAACATTCGTTACCTCCGCTTCCTTTGCCATGAGACATGATGCGTAAGATGATGAATCTGTTCGAAGTCATCGCTTTTGAGAGATTCCTTGAAGTCCTCAAACCAGGATCATGACGGTTCGATGACCTTCATGGACGCTTGAGATTCGGTCCCAGATGAGCTTCAGCATTGCAAAGATGCATAATGCGCTTAAATTCATCTCTAGATAGGCAGGGTGAATGTATGATATCATTTGCCATGATGTCAAGTCGAGTGAACTTGTGAATATCATCCGAAGTTCGCCATCTCGCTTAGATCAAGAAGACCAATTTCGACGGTCCACAGCTCGCTGTCCATTGCCATGAGGCGCCTCATCATGGCCTTCCATTTGGGATAATCATGACCGCCAAAGATAGGGCATGTCACTTTCTTCATACCTCGGCCCATATAACTAAACCTGTGTGGTTAAACTAAATCACATGTAACAAGGGAGTACCTTGCTCGATACCAATTGAAAGTGCTATATCGACTAGAGGGGGGGTGAATAGACATGGTGTAACATTGTAGGAGCAAATGCACGTTATGTATGTTTGACAAGCTTGGTATGATGACTACTTGATAGTTTAGTGCACCATGCTTTACGGCTTAGAACCGGACTTCAAAATGTTTTGAAACGCCATGGAGCATATGCGATGTTCCAAGAGTTGAAATTGGTATTTTGACTAATGCCCGAGTCAAGAGGTATGAGACCCGACAAGTATTTTGCCTACAAGATGGAGGAGAATAGCTCAACCAAAGGAGCATGTGCATGTAATGTCCGAGTACTACAATCATTGAATCAAGTGGGAGTTAATCTTCCAGATAATATAGTGATTGACAGAGTTCTCTAGTCACTATCACCAGGTTAATGAAACATCGTGGATGAACTATAATATGCAAGGGATGAAGAAAATGATTCCTCAAGCTTTTCTGCGATGCTCAAATCGGCGTATAGAAATCAAGAAAAGCATCAAGTGTTGATGGTTGACAAGACCACTAGTTTCAAGTAAAGGGCAAGGGAAAGAAAGGAACTTCAAGAAGAATGACAAGTGTGCCACTCCATATGTCATGAGCATGCATCATATTTGCATTGCATTGATTGTGTTTCTCTCTGCTGTCGTATTTGTCCCTCCTCAGACGAGCTTCTGACGCAGGATTGTTGACACCGATGAAGACTCAATGCTATCTTCAAGTGCTGCAAGCAAACCCCTTTGTTCATTCTCGATATAATCCCACTCTCTCGCCCTGCTCTCTTTTACTGCACAGGACAACAACGATTCTTCAAGCATTTTGTGGTTGAACCCTTTATCCTCTGCATGACCTGTCATTGCCACACAAAGTAATAGATGAAACCCACTAGCATGAGTAGGAGTTGTTTGAGCCTGATGTGCCTACTCATTCATGCTTGTTTGTCATGCCGCCATCGCTTAGAGTTGAGTCAGTCCGATTCATCGGGATGAATCGGAGGTGTGAACATGTCCTACTATTGAGAGCTAATGTGAACGCGATTGGTAAAGGTATCAGAGGCTGTGTAGGAGTACATGGTGGGTTGTCTCATTGAAGCCTTCCTCGGAACTGAGTTTGTGTTTGTGATCCATGACCAGCATTACCACGATTTGAATGCTTAAGTGCCCTCGACTTCTTAACCACCCTTGTCCTCTGGCCCAGAGTTGCAAGTGTTTCGTGTTTAGTAGGCCGGAGGCCAAGGCGATCACCCAAGGGGTGGGCTGTGATGTGTAGGCACGGCCAGGCGCCGGGCGCTTTGGTGTCGCGAACCAGACACATCGCTCGGGGTCAGATGTGGAAACCTCGGACTCCCCATGGATGGAACCTGAATAGGCGATAACTGGACTAGAGACTTGAGTGTTTAGGTAGGTCGTGGCACCGGGCTTCGATTAGTTGCGCTTAGTACATGTCGTAAACGGCGATAAGTGTGAGAGCGTAGAAGAAGTACACCCTCGCAGGGTTATCATCATCTATTCAAAAGCCGGTCCGCTGTAAAGGACTTCGGTTTCATAACAGTTCATAGACAAGAAAGTGGATACTCTAAAATGCGCAAGATATGTGTGTGAGGCTATGGATGGCGTTTAGGGAGACGGGAGGATCCATAGTGGTGTATTTATATAATATGTGACTGTGGTGCCCACCTCAAAAGAGTTACTTGCATCAGTTAGGATAGCCACCGAGTCAAAGCTGGCTTGTCAAACACCACCCCTTTGTTGATACCGGCATATGTAGATAGTTCCATGTGTCTTGCTGGTATATTTGTACTCACGCTTGCCTATTTTATGTTTTTGCGTGAGAGACGTCATTCTCGCTAGTAGTTTCGTATGGACTTCAACATTTAGGTTGTTACCTCAGTTATGATCTTGTGCCCTGCAGGATCCGGTAGATAGTCGTGCCGTTTTTTCATTTATAGTTGTCTCGTATCGCATATGTTAAGCTTCCGCATGTATTTGACTTGTATGCTCAATGCTAGGTTGAGAGACCCATGTTTGTAATATCTCGCCTCGGAGCCTAATGAATAAATACTTGAGTCGTAGAGTTATGTTGTGATGCCATGTTGTATTTATACATATTGAGCATATGTGTATGTTTGAAATGCTTGGTATGTGGATCCTAACTAGTTATTTATCCTGGCATCCTCTGTTATGGGGAAATGTAGTCTAGTGCTTCCTTGAGCCATAGTAGTCCGCTACAGCCCGGCTCACCGAGTCCCGCTAGCCCAGCACTACCGCTTGACGCTTTGACTCGCTGCATGTGTTTCACCTGTTGCTATGTTCGTTCTTCGGGAAATGTCACGCGTGACATCCGAGTCCCGCTTACTGCTATAGCCCAGGTTCCCTGAGTCCTGTTAGCTCAAAGCTTGGCCTATATTCACACGCTCATTCAACCGCATGCTCGGTTGATTCATGTATGCTCGTCCCTGGGTTAGTGCCGCTTGGGTTCATCAGCCATGTCGGCCTGTGTTCTCTCATTACACGGATGCTAGCTAATATCATACATATACGGAGCCAAAAGGCGCAACGGTCCGGCCATGGTAAGGCGACACTGGGAATACCGTATGGAGGCCGCAAAGTGATAGGAGGTGTTACCGCTAGATCGATGTGACTTGGAATCGGGTTCGCAGCTTTGTATTAGAGCTCGATTTCAGAGGATTACCAAGCCAAACTGGTCAAGTTGTGTCTAGAAATGCTTTAGTTATGTAAGGAATTGATTGGGGATGGAACATAAGGCCTTTTTACTCCTTTACCTTATGACCTTATGATCCGAGTCATCCTCTTCTTTCTTCGGGATTAAGAACTAGGCCTTTCTCATCATCTATCAAGATGACGCAGTTACTATGATAGAGACTTATAGGATTGATGGATTTAAGCCCCGCCTGCTTCTACTACTTCCGTGTGTTGTTAGTTAATCTCGTAATCTTGATATTGTGATGTTGAGTGGTCATGCCACTATTTTGCAGGTGATGTCTCAAATCATTTTGAGCATTTATAGCCAAGTATGTCTCGAGTCATCCCAGGTTTCTAAATAATCATGTATTTGCAAATCCTTTCTTCCGCCCCATGTACTTTATGGTCGTAATAACACTAATCGGTGCGCTTGAGGTAATTTATTGCCTCTATATATATGTTGGAGTTATTATTATGAACTTAGTGTTTTAGGGAGTCACCTAGTAATCTAGCCATGTTTTGTGTCCCGTGTGATAATTTGCCACCATTCCTAAAGCATCCTCAGATGTTATAGTAGGTATTCTATTCTCGTGTTCTTGAACCCAGATTCACCCTTTTACTTACCTGATATGTTGAGTAGGTTACAGTTCCCTTTTGTGGATTAATGAACCATTCTTGGCAGGAGTTCTTTAAACCAAAAGATCACAACCAGAGTGCTCTTGATGAGTCCTCCATTCTATATTGTGATTCTCGCTACCCTACTCTCTCGCATGGGTTATCCAAATTGTTGAACTTGGTTCGACATACTAATCTATGCATCCACAACTCGTAAAGTTATATGTTTTGAGTTGAATCTTTCCAGATTATTCTGACCCCCTCCCCACAATTGATAGTCGAGTAGCGAGTTATCTGCTTATTGATGCCTATTACTCTTGGGTCCATCGCCATTCTATCCGGAATGACTTGGAGAAACAAACTCCAAAGATCTCATCCATATCTAGGATTGGGTCAAAGCTATTGTATTCCGCAGATCAAATGCCAATCTAGCTTTTGATTCTATTCTACCCTCAAGTATTGCCTCTTTATGTCGTGAACGCCATGAGAATTGCACCTTCCTTATGAATTCTGACGAGTGATACTTTTCGCTATCATTATTCATTCCTCGTCCTGTTGTTGTAACCGGAACAAGTGAACTATGATGTGAAATCGACACCTTAGCAACCTGCTGCTTGGTAGTAAATGGACAATATTCTCATTCTTAATGTGTTGGTTACTGAATCACCATCCCGAGGTTGATTGTGCTACCTAGTCCGCTTTTTCCCGGTGCACTCTTCTAATGAGTTAGGACTGATCCATCCCTTCTTTTGATAATGTCGCCTTGCCTTGAAAAGCAAGATTGTTCTCAGCTTAATAACATATCGGTGGTTCTTGATTTTCCAAATATCTTCTCGAAGTATTACCAGGTTGTCACCGACCGCTATGTTGGGTCTATGATCGTTGGTTTTCCATAAACCACCCTTCTCCAAGGATCTGTTGGATACCCTGAACTAGTTGGATAAGCTAAACAATAAATTGAGAGTTGGAAGATAAAAAGCTTTATTTGACCCGCTTCATTCAAAGGGATATCCTTAGGTGTGTGTGTGTGTTGAAGAAAGATGATATCTTCATCGATTGGTCCCTATGATCAGTTGTTGGATCTATTATCTTAAACAATCTTTGATTTGAGCATGGGCTATTGTCAATTCAAATCGAACTAACGATATTCGTAATGTTGTCTTACTCGTGGTTGATTCGAGCATACACCATTATACTCTTTGGGTCTTACAATGCTATCACCTTGTTCACATGATGGTGGAAGTCCAAGGATATGGAAATTCCATGAGTTGTCGCTTGAGCCCATCGATCATCTTATCTCCTCCATGATTCATATTGAACATCAAGTTAGTGTTGGAAACTTTTGTAAGCAATGCCTTCGTTCCATTCGTGAAGTTTATGCTTGATGGAAGAAGTGACTTCAATTCATGCATTTGCAAGTTGCCGTGAATTCGAGAAAGTTTGTTTTGCTTCCGCTGGAATCATCCCAAGTCACCATGCATGTGCTGGCATTCTATGGTCCGATAGATCGATCATCTTCATTCCATATGAATTTCCTAGCACATCAAGCCACTAATTGATTTGTTCAAGGAGAAGTAGTTCCTTCAAGAGCATGCCTTATGCAAGGACTTCAATATCCCCACTATGGTTCCCCACCTGAACTTGGTAGTGTTTGTTGTAAGACTACCATGTGGTCATGCTTGTCCGGGACAGCGGTTCACATGTGTTTAGCGTAACCAGCTCATGTTTTGGAGCTTGCTGTCTTAGTTCATTCCTCGAGAATCTCGCAACGCCTATCTCGTCAATCGTGTTGCAAACTTCTTAGACATGTCAGTCCAAGTATCCTATCACCAATCGGATCTGAATCTCGTGCATATGATGGTTGGAACATTCCCAACAATTGCATTTTGTTCCCAAATTTTGCACCATTGTGCCAATTTCCCATGGCTGCCTTTCAAAGAATTGTTGTCCAAGATCATCTTTAAAAGTGGACTTTCATGGTCCCATCCATTTCAGTGATAAGCAAAAGTCATCCATTGTTGTCTTCAACAAGGAAGTCCACATCATCCATCCTAGTCCGAGTATGCCATTCCTTCGAGCTCTTCAAACGATCAATTGTAAATTGCCTTAAGTGGTATGAAGAGTTTCAATGATCTATGGATCAAAAGTAATTCTTTTGCATACTTAATGGATAGTTCAACGAGTCACCTTTTCCTATATTCATGGCAATTATTTCCTCCACCTTGACACCATACACCATCTTTCCAAGCATGGAATTGTTGCTCACCAAATCAACCCCGCTCGCTTGTTCTTCCATCCTCTCGATGTGTTTTGTGTCTCAACTCAAGATGTTTCAACATCTCATTCGCGAGTTGAGATTAGATAGTTCGATCTTCTAGAAGATCAATCCTAGTAGAGTTCCTTTCGCTGTCATCATCAAGTGGATGAAGATCTCAAAGTGAAGATCTCAAGATCAACATATGCAACAAACCCACAACCTTTTGAGGTGCAACCTGGATCGTGAAGATTGTGTTTGTCTTGTGCCCCTCCGCCTTCTTACTCACATCTTGAATCTGGACCGAGATTCTTGTTTAGTGGGGTGAGTTGTCACAAATTTCTAGAGTTTGCTTGTAACTAGTGGCATTGCATCCATGCATCATGTTTAAATTTCATGAAACTTGAAATGGGGATTGATCCAAGCCCTAGCACCAAATGAATTCAACTAGGTTCAATAAAAATATTTTAATGATCCCAAATGCCCTTTAGAAAAGTTCATGATTTTGTCAAAGGTGAAAACCTCTCGCCAAAAAGTCATGCACATATTTCCGTGCCATTCTCGGATTTCTGAATTAAATCATATAGTATTTGCATTTGGGCATTTAAATGCTATAAAATATTTTAAATGCTCAAATAATCATAAACTAAAATGTTTATCTTGGATATATTCTAAACAGAGTTGATTAGTTTCATGATTTTGAAATGCCCCCGCATTTTTAATAAAGCCTGAAGTTACAAAAATAATAGAACAAGAAATAATAAAAGAAGGAACTACCTCGCAAAGCCCCACCGCCGGCACAGTAGCAGCCAATGGCAAAGCCAGCCCACTGTGGCTCTCTCTGTCGCCTTCCACCTCCTCGCAAGAGGGCAGAGGACGGTGGCCGTAGGCACGCAAGCCTGCCACCTCCCGCTTGCCGCCTCGGCCGCCCGGAGATGCCACAAACCTCTCCCCCTCTCTCACTCTCCTCGATTCTCTCTCCCCCCGCCTCCGCTTCCTCTCCCATGGCCGAAGATGCTGCCCACCGCCACCGATGCCCTTTGTCGCTGCCAGAGCCATCGCCTCCGCCTCAGGTTCAAAAGAACCGCCTGTCCTCTACTCCTCTCGCGAAGTCGCACGGGTCGGGAAGCCCTGCTTCATCCTGAACGCCGCCGCCTTCTTCCGCGGATCCGTGATCCCCGCTGCCGCCTGCGGGTCTGCAGCCTTCCCGAGCCCGACGGTACTTCAATCGATACTGTGAGCCTCCGGTCATTTAACGCCTTTGCCCTTTTGCACATCAGAGCTATGTTCATCGAGGCTAAAGCTCACCTCCTCGAAGCCTTCGCTGCCGGGCGCCTCCGGTCATGCTAGATTGGCCAACAGCCTGTTAGTACGTGCAGCCGCCAGAGATGCCAAGCAACGCACGTTTGCCCATGCAAGTGTCAAACCGCGGATCTCGGTAGGGGGTCCCTAACTGTGCGCCTAGGCGGATGGTAACATGAGACAAGGGACACGATGTTTTTACCTGTGTTCGGGCTCTCAATGTAGGTAATACTTACCCGCTTGATTAATATTGATGATATGGGTAGTACAAGAGTAGATCTACCACGAGATTAAGGAGGCTAAACCCAGCTCTATGGTATGATATGATTGTTCGTCTCCCACGGACTAAAACCCTCCGGTTTATATAGACACCGGATAGGGTTAGGGTTACATAGAGTCGGGTTACAATGGTAGGAGATCTACATATCCAGATCGCCAAGCTTGCCTTCCACGCCAAGGAAAGTCCCATCCTGACACGGACGTAAGTCTTCAATCTTGTATCTTCATAGTCTTGGAGTCCAGCTGATGATAGTTCGCTATCCGACACCCCTCAGTCCAGAATCCTCAAGAGCTCCTCAACCAGGTTCAATGACACTAGTCCAAGATATTGTCTTCGCATTGCAAGGCGGGTTCCTCCTAATACTTCATAGAAGGTTTTGAACACCATGATAGTGTCCGGCTCGCAAAATAAGTTCCACATAACACGAGAGAATAATTTTTGCACAGATTCGTTGACGATTCCGCGCGTGACATCACACCCGCCAGGCCTTTATATGAATCGCTTTTTACCGCTCCACCTTAGCGCTTAGCGAGGCGGTTTCTGGCACGCCTTATCAAAGCATAGATCGCGCCCTTTATTCCGGATTCTCATCTCACACGGACGGGTAATTCCATCCGCCGCCATTGATTACGGCGCTTGGGAGATAAGCGAGTTTTACCAGCTGGTGGGGACGATAGTCATTCATCATATAAGGGGATAAGGATCCACCTTTTCACCTATGCCTTCTTCCTTTTGCTCATCCATTTCACAAGAGCTCTAGCGTTTCAAGTCCAACATCCCACCTCAACCTTCTCCAACCATGTCGAGCGGAGGGTGGATGGCCTCCTCCGCACGAAGGGCACATCACAAGACTGCGGAGGCCGGATATTTGTCCAGCGATATCACAGCTGGGCCGACGCGGGCAGCTCATTCCAACCTCTGTGCCCTATGAGAGGGTGGTGTTTCTCCCCACTTCTCCATGACTAGGTTTTTCACTTCACCCATTTGTCCGGGGCTCATGTTCTACTACGGCCTGCATCCCCACCTGGCCCCAATTTTATCCTCAACATCTCGGCGCGATCGTCAGGTGCGTAGGCCTTCCTCTGATCTTCCAAACTTCTTCGCCTATGGTCAAGATCTTCAATGTCGGCCAAGTAGTAGGGCGCCGCCAAGTGGAGTAGGTGCCATGGTTGCAAGATGGCCAAAGTCCTATGGCTCGAGGGGCGCCTTTGTGGAGACAATAAAGGCCAGCAATCGGGTGGTTCTATATCGAGCCACGCCGACCAATGGGTGGCGGCCCTCGACCAGATCTGGCTTCCCACACGGCTCGCAAGAGACGGCTCGACGTTGGGGAATTCAGACGAGCTATCCGACTCCAAACATGCGTCCAAACCTCGTGGACAAGAATCTCCTTGTCGACGAATCCAGGTGATGCTCATCCGCCGGATTCTCCCATGCCAACAACGGGCCTTTAATTTGTGGGAATTCGATCCGCACAAAGAACGAATCTCTGAGCCGCTTCAACACTACGCGCATTTAAGATGCCTCGAAGGTGCTGTTCAAGGGCGCTGGAGGCCCAAAGATCCGCCAACAAAGATCGGATACAGCTCGCGCGCAAGCCGCGAGGTGTTATTTTACCTTTACGGACTCTTTTTTCATAGATTGAATCTATGTGGGACCTAAAACTCCCTAATCTTTGACAGACTGGTCAAGACGCCCGACAGATTAATCGGCCTTTACCGAAGACTCATGGACGCCTGGCGGGCCCATGTGGTGCCGGAGAAGAAGGATAAGAGGAGGCCACGGAACTGGCAAGCCCGACGCCGCCGCCAAATTTCAGCGTAATCTTCTCCCGAGGATGAGGAGGAAGAAAGAGCTTCTCCCCAGCGGGGAGGAGAGGAAAAGGAAGGCCGCTTCAATCGAGTACGGAGGGTCCAAGAAGGGAAGAACTTTTCCTCCGATTCTCCACCAACGCCGTTACGACGAGGAGGATTACCAACAAGGGCCAAGCCTCGAGAGATTGTAAGTGTCCGGATACCCATGGCTTTTTTTTATCATTGCATAGTGTTCTCTAATCGCCAATATGCAGCCCGCCAAGGGCGAAGTTCGCCACTTCGCCAGCCGGGCCCCGAGTCCTGGAAATGGAGAGTATTTCACTTCGACTCCTCACCTCACGCCATGGATGACGCCTGTAAGGGGCTTTCAAGAGGAGGTCAGGAGGTGCCACAAGGCAACCTCCTGACTGGCACCGACTGCCGGAACTGCCCTGAACTGTTGTCCCTCTGCAGACGCCCTGTCCAACCCAGAGGCACCAGATATTACTGAGTGCCAGGAGGCAGACACCCATGCATGAGCGTGATCCGGACAGTTCAAGACGCCAAGAGCGGTTTGACTGTTTATACCAGCCTCTAAACAGCTTTATAAGTTTAGGTATGTAAAATATTATCAGATAGACAGAGTTTCGATGCTTAGTTCAAATTGGAAAGAAAAGCCGGACTAAGGATCTAAAAGATATACACAGGAGTCTAACATAAGTATGTCAATATGGGAATGCAGTTGGTTGCCGACTCGGCCAGACCGATCAGGGAGGTCAATGCATTGAAGCAGAGCCTCGAGCGGTCCGAGAACGAGCTCGGCCAAGTAGTAATTATTAAATAAATACCATATAGAAAGGTTTCGTTGCAAAAAGATTGGATAGACTGTAGCCACGAACCCAGGTGGCGACTCAAGGAAGCGGTGTCCGTGGGTGAAAACAGTGCTGGATGGAACGACCAGCGAGAGAAGGGGAGGCGCACTGGCAAGGCAGGGGTAAGATTCCAAGCCTCGTGGAAAAACACGAGTTTGAGCGTGACTCAAGACTCGAGTCCGAGCTCGCCTCAGCTCTTGAGAGTGCCAAAGCTCGCTAAGGCCGAGGCCCAAAAGCCCTTCAAGAAATTGAGTTTAAAGAAGATAGATGGTAAGGCATTCTTTTATGCAAAGCAAGCATGTGAAAGTGAATTACCTATTACTTACCCGGATTCGAGCTCTCCAGGAGCATTCAGAGAGACCCCAGAGGTGTCCGATGCCGCCAGATTCTACCGCCCAAGGAGGGGAGCTCGATGAAAAGGTGTTCCTCTCAAGATGTCGAGGCTTACATCCGTGTTTCGAGCGAAGAAGTTTGGCAGAAGCATGGTCAGTTAACAGGCGAAGGGCCTTCAGGAGAAGCGGCTGTGGCTATTGGAAGCCATGCCTGGAGCTACTTTCGCTTAGTGTAGCCGGCTGGTGGACGCTCGCCCACGGATTGAAGTCATCAAGCGCCTCCGCTAAGCTTAAGTGCAAGTGCAAGCGTGGATGAGAAGTCAGACGGACGGGCCAATCAAGGAGCATCGACCAAATGTACTATGAGGGCCTCAAGGGTGCCCACTAATAGCTGATGAGTGCTCCAAAGATGTAATTTTGAATAGGCTCGCATTTGTTATCCCGTGACGCTGAAAACTTGTTCATATGCGCTAAGCAACGCTTGTTAATTTAAAATATTACCTTCAGGCGGCCGCTTATCAAATTTGAGAGATGGCAAGTCACGCTTCAAATTTCATGCCACGAAAAGGGGTGTTCGGGATAACTTGAGCACTCTTGTTCCCATTATTGGGTCCATCTAGGAGGCGAACGTAATACAACCGGACTTATAATGCTTGAACACTCTCACTTAGCCATAGAATTCTATAATTTTAAATCGCGGCCCTAGTATTCGAAGACCGAGTTCGCTTATCCACGCCTTTGTTTGACAATTCTGCCTCTCTGCTTACATAAGTCTTTAGGGACCCAAAAACCTTCAAACAGCTTAATCGCCTCGACCTATCATGACGTCAGTTTTAGCTTTCTCCATCGAGGTCTCGCCACCCAGCTCAACCGGGGCATAATGGCAGTGGTTCTCCGTGCTACTTAGCCGATATAATGAACGAAGGTACCAAAACACGGAGCCGAGCAAACCCAACTATTGACCCAAGACATGATTCGAGCCATTCATATAATGCTATAAGTTCGGTGACCGAAAGTGTTCGACTTTACCATAATTTTGGGATACTTAAGCCCTCGGTGTATTGGCTGCACTAAAGTGTACGGGTTGCAACATGTCATGAAATGAACATATATAGATAAAGGAAGTGCAATAATAAACAAAAGCTATGTATTGTTTATTCCAAAAGGTACTGCAATGAAAGCGTAACGATACAATAAAAGATAAGAAAGGGATGGACTATCTAATATGTCCCTCCAGGTAAGCTGCGGATGGTATGCAAAACAGGTATAATGCTCAGAATAGAGACCAATTCAACACCGACGTGGCTTCGCCTTCCTGGCTGTTGCAGATCTTGAGTTCGGGCGACGAGGCCGACAGGATCAAAGACTCGAAAGTCCAGTAAGAAAAGAAAAGGAGGAAAGAAAAGGAATGACACAATGGAGTTTCGGTGCGTCGAGAGCCGCATTCTTGGCGCAGTCGTGGTTCGCTTCTCCCCATATGCCCATGGTATTCCAGAGCGAACTATGTACGCAGTAATACTAGCTTCGCAATTTCAGGGTCAATAAATGGATTGCTACGCGGGTTGAATCGTGCCAGCGGTCTTGTAGGTTATCCGAGCCAGTGTTGATGTGTCCGGATGCTTAGTGGCCGGACTCGAGAATTGCTGAGAGGTTGTTTTGTACCTCCGCCGCGAGGGCCGCCGTGCTCCTCCGCTCGAGAGAGTGTTCGTGTCCATTGACCGTGATTACTCCTCGAGGGGCCTGCATCTTGAGCTTGAGGTATGCGAAAGCGGCACCGCATTGAACTTATGTAATGGCCCCAGTGTACAGATAGCCACTAGTGGAATGGGACGATGTCAAGATTAACTCTTCGCTTCGGAAGTTATCCGGGATCCAAGACCACTGAGTGTAACCGAGCCCGCATAACTGTCTCTATCTTACGGTATGACGCTTTAAAGGTCGCTTTGTAGGCTTAATCCTGAGGGGTCTATGCCCATTTTTATGACCGATTCCGACAGCAGGCCGCTGCTGCTGCTGGCCCATCAGACTCTTGTGAGGTGAAATCCGTAATAATTGGGTCAAGAACCAATGCGCGAACCTACCGTGACGATGCTAGTGGGTAGTCCTTCGATCAAGGTGATCGGGCAGGAAGACCATTGGTTGAACTTTGGGGCGATCGCTCCATCGACATATCGCCCCTTAGTGCATGCTTCCGCCCTTTTGGGTATGTGGGTTGCGATATCATGTTCACCGTCAGACTTGTGTGGGAAAACCTTCTCGTCTCTATTGTCGGGAGGCCGGGCTCTTCTCGCCATCGCTATGCAGCCCTTTGTCATTGAGTTCGCAATTTAACTTGCTCGCTTGTTTGAACACCCAACAATCCTGTTGGTGTGATTGGCTGGTTTTTCGGGGTGCGTATCTAGCAAGCAATCGAGTATTCGGTCCAAGTTGGACGGGCTCCGGTATTTCTTTTGAATGGCTTCTTCGCTGACCGGTTTAGAGCTCAATCCTGCATTGACGGCCGATCTTTATTATTATCGCTGTTAATGCGCTTGTTCTTGTTACACGCCGACCTGCCATTGCTGTCCTTGGTATCCCGAACTATCGTGATGTTTGGCCAAGTTGTTGCTTCGAAGCTATTGTCCCTCTCCCGCACAAAAAGCGTCATGAGTGTTGTGAGGGCTGCTGGATTTTGGCTTTTCTGCCCTAGGTACACGTCAAAGTTTTCAAGATCCTGACAAATAACGATTTTTCTTCCCAACAGCCATCACAATTGTGGTCGTCAGCTCGAAGATTACATGTAAGCTCAGGTCCTCCTCAAACAACCAATGACCTTGCTGCAAGCTGAGCCAGCCGTTTAGCTATTTAAGTTTGAGGAGGTATTTGATGGCATGTAGATCATCACCAAGGGCCATGTGGATATGGAGGAGATAGTCCCCATCCGCATCACAGGATCTGTGGTACCATCATATGATTCGATGTTTACGGTTTGAAACCCTCGTGGATTTGATGATCCATTACTTCATCCGGAAGCATAGTGGGGTGCGTTCAGATATATCACGACGTAGCTCATATGAGCTTGTTCATCGGTTTGGCCCCGGGTTTGCTGTATCCGCGTTGACGTGTAATCATCCTGTCGCTAGTTTCCGTGATCCCCATCATCTTGTATATTTTGCCTTGTCCTCCAATATATTCTCGCAAGTCCCGCTTTTCCAAGGCCTTTGGTACTTTTTGAGAGGCGCCGGGTGTGGCTTGAGCGGAGGGCCGAGAGGTTTTCCGTCTGCGACTACTGGTGGCCGGTCTGCCATGTTGCGCTGGTGCCTGGGTGCTTCCTCTGATCAAGGCAACGGCCTGCGCTTGGGGTAGCTTTTGAGGGCGCTCGAGTTCATACACTTTCTGCAAGGACTTCACCATCTACAAAGGCAGTCTTGGTCAACTCTGTTGTTGCTGCTTTCGAGGTTGCTTGCCGTGGCTATTAAGCCGCATTTGAAATGCTCTTGTTCAAGCGGGATCCTCCGCACGACAAATTGTCATTGCCGAGGCTTGCCTCATCTTTGAGGAGGCGACAATTATCGCCCTCGACCTTTTTTCACAGACCGCCGCGGATTTGCTTTCTCCTCCTTCGCGCCGAGTCCCGCCGGGGGTTGTCTGCATCGTCCGGTGTTATTAACTCGTGCCAATCACCGCTTTTGCTGGCGGGATTTGAGCGCCGACGCCGGGCGCTTCGTTGCTTTTTGAGGTGTCATCCTGTTCCATCGCCATTCCAATCTTTTGGGATATCCACCATGTATATGTCGATGACGAGGTGGCCTTCCAAAGGCTCGTAGGTGCCGGGTCTTGTCATCTCCGCATCGCCCATACCGCCGATGTCTTCGTAGTCGGTTTGGCATGTCGTGCCAAATCATCACCAAGGCAAGGCAAGTGGTGGGTGGGCGCGAATTTCTTCGCTGCCTCAGATTCCAACTCCTTCCCCAGTCTGTCCTGATGAGAGACTTTAGTGATCCAGGATGTCGCCAAAGGGCGAAAAGCCGAAGATGTCCGCGGTAGTGAACTCCATGACCGGGCGCCCAATCGGATCTCACAAGTGGGCGCTGGAGGGTTCGTAGTCCCAGAGGAGTCCGCACCGGAGTCAAGGTCTTCGCAGCGATAGGGATGGAGTTCGCCCACCCGAGAGATTGTAGCCCCGAGGCGGTGTCCAACCACTCCCTCGACAGAATCCGGCCCGATTAAGGGCCTGAGCGGATGTCGGTGCGCTCTGTGGCGCTGCTCGTCGTAGCCAGATCATGCCCATCGAGATATGCACGCGGTCAGGCTCGAACTGTCAAGATCAAGTCTGGATATCGGCAGCCATAGTTCAAATCCAAATCTAACCTGATGGCTGGGGCGAGCTTACGATCTGCTCCGATGGCTGCTTAATTGGCCCAGCAAAGCCGAATAGGAAGATCTGTCCGGAAGAAAAGTCTCACCGGACTGGCCGTTGTTGATGATCAAGGAGCCATCGGGCCATCGGTGACGGCTATTGCAGGAACTCTCAATGAAAGCACCAATGTCGGTTTCAAACCTCGGATCTCGGTAGGGGGTCCCGAATCGTGCCTGCATGGATGGTAACAGAGACAAGGACACGAGCAGTTTTTACCTGTGTTCGGGCCCTCTCAATGGAGGTAAACCATTCTCGCTGATATTGATATGGGTAGTACAAGAGTACATCTACCATTAGATCAAGGAGGCTAAACCCTAGAAGCTAGCCTATGGTATGATTGTTGTTCGCCCCACGGATTCTAAAACCCTCCGCTTATATATAGAGGTTAATTTACACGAATGAGCTACAATGGTAGATCCATATATTCAGAAGCTTGCCTTCCACGCCAAGTCCCATCCGACACGGACGTAAGTCTTCAATCTTGTATCTTCATAGTCTTGGAGTCCGCCGCGATGATAGTTCGCCATCGCCACCCCCAGTCAGTCCAGACTCCCTCATCACCACTGAGCCGCTAACACCAGAGATTCGCCGCCTGCGTGGATCGCCGACGCCGACCTCGGCCTCAGGCTCGGGCGCCTGCAGGCGCCTAGATGGGAGCACGGGCCTCCCGTGCCTCAACATCCCAAATTTTCAATTTGGAATGTTATACATTAGGTCATCATGCATATCATATTTTCTCGCATTTTCCGATCCTAGAAATTTCACGCAACTCAAGGACCCTGAGAGAGTTGAAGTTTCATAGTTTTCATATTTGGGATTTCCAAATTTTGAAAATAGGATCATTTTATGAGATGATCCTCACTAAATTCTCAAGGTATAAGTGTTCTCCCGAGTATGCAACGCTGAGACAGCTTCTTTGTGCTGAGGCACCACGTGATGATCGGGGTGATAAGTCTCTACGCTCACATACAACGGGTGCAAGCCAGTTTTGCACATGCATTACTACCAGTTAAAACTCCCGAGCCCCAGCATATGCAGATATGGCCTCTAACACCGAGACCGAAAAGGTCTAACGTGAATCATGTAGTAGATATGATCAACATAGTGATGTTCACCATTGAAAGCTACTCCATCTCATGTGATCATCTGACGTGGTTTAGTTGATATGGATCACGGATCATTTAGA
The DNA here is from genome assembly GCA_021605205.1 of Aegilops longissima. Classification (NCBI taxonomy): domain Eukaryota; kingdom Viridiplantae; phylum Streptophyta; class Magnoliopsida; order Poales; family Poaceae; genus Aegilops; species Aegilops longissima. The sequence goes on along the minus strand of CM038682.1, from coordinate 597,836,997 downwards.
TGACTAGAGGGATGTCTATCTAAGTGGGAGTTATTAATAATATGATTAATTGAACTTCAATTTATCATGAACTTAGTCCCATAGTATTTCCTTATCTAAGTTGTAGATCAATTTCTCGCCAGATAGCTTCCCGTTGCTTTATTTATGATATGTTAGAGAAAACTGTTGAAAGTTGATAGTAGCAATGATGCGGACTAGGTCAGTGATTTGAGGATTATCCTCATTGCTGCACAGAAGAATTATGTCCTTGATGCACCGCTAGGTGACAGAACTATTGTAGGAGCAAATGCAGACGTTATGTATGTTTGACAAGCTTGGTATGATGACTACTTGATAGTTTAGTGCACCATGCTTTACGGCTTAGAACTGGGACTTCAAAAATGTTTTGAAACGCCATGGAGCATATGCGATGTTCCAAGAGTTGAAATTGGTATTTCGGACTAATGCCCGAGTCAAGAGGTATGAGACCTCCGACAAGTATTTTTGCCTACAAGATGGAGGAGAATAGCTCAACCAAAGGAGCATGTGCATGTAATGTCCTGAGTACTACAATCGCTGAATCAAGTGGGAGTTAATCTTCCGTATAATATAGTGATTGATGAGAGTTCTCTAGTCACTATCACCAGGTTAATGAAACATCGTGGATGAACTATAATATGCAAGGGATGAAGAAAATGATTCCTCAAGCTCTTCGCGATGCTCAAATCGGGCGAAGGTAGAAATCAAGAAAAGCATCAAGTGTTGATGGTTGACAAGACCACTAGTTTCAAGTAAAAGGGCAAGGGAAAGAAAGGGAACTTCAAGAAGAATGACAAGCAAGTTGCCACTCTCATATTGCCATGTCATGAGCATGCATCATATTGTGCATTGCATTGATTGTGTTTCTTCTCTGTTTCAGATTTGTCCTCCTCTCGTAGACGATGTCTGACGCAGATTGTTGACACCGATGAAGACTCAATGCTATCTTCAAGTGCCTGCAAGCAAACCCCTTTGTTCATTCTCGACATAATCCCACTCTCTCGCCTCCTTCTCTTTTACTGCATTAGGACAACAACGATTCTTCTCACATTACATGCTCATGTGGTTGAACCCTTTATCCTCCGCATGACCCGCCATTGCCACAAGAATAGATGAAACCCACTAGCATGAGTAGGAGTTGTTTGAGCTCCGATGTGCCTACTCATTCATGCTTGTTTGTCATGCCTGCCATCGCTTAGAGTTGAGTCGTGTCCATTCATCGGGATGAATCGGAGGTGTGAACATGTCCTACTATTGAGAGCTAAGTGTGTGAACGCGATTTGGTAAAGGTATGTGAGAGGCCATGTAGGAGTACATGGTGGGTTGTCTCATTGAAGCCGGCCTCGTGAACTCCGAGTTCTGTGTTTGTGATCCATGACCAGCATTACCACGCATTTGAATGCTTAAGTGCCCTCTCGACTTCTTAACCACCCTTGTCCTCTGTCCGGAGTTGCAAGTAGTTTCGTGTTTGTAGTATGTTGGAGGCCAAGGCAGATCACCCAAGGGGTGGGCTGTGATGCGGTAGGCACGTGGCCGGGTATGCCGGGCGCCTGCTTGGTGTCATGAACCTCCAGACACATCGCTCGGGGCAGATGTGGAAACCTCGCCGACTCCTCATGGATGGAACCCGAATAGGCGATAACCTGACTAGAGACTTGAGTGTTTAGGTACGTGGGCCGACACCCCGCCGGGCTTCGATTGAAGGTTGCCGAGTACATGTCGTAAACGGCGATAAGTGGTGAGAGCGTGAAGAAGTACACCGCAGGGTTATCATCATCTATTCAAAAGCCGTGTCCGCGTAAAGGACTTCGGGTTTCATATAATTCATAGACAAGTGAAAGTGGATACTCTAAAATGCGCAAGATAGTGTGAGTGCTATGGATGGCGTTTCCAGAGGGGAGACGGAGCGGATCCATAGTGGTGTATTTATATGGTGAATATGTGGACTGTAGCGCCACCTCAAAAGAGTTACTTGCAAATGAAGTTAGATAGCCACCGAGTCAAAGCTGGCTTGCTGCAACAAACTCCACCACCCCTTTGTTGATACCGATGCATATGTAGATAGTTCCATGTAAGTCTTGCCGGGTATATTTGTACTCACGCTTGCCTATTTTATGTTTTTGCAGAGACGCTGGCCTCGCTAGTAGTTTCAGCATGGACTTCAACATTTAGGTTGTTACCTCAGCTATGATCTTGTGCCCCTGCAGATCTCGGTAGATAGTCGCTTCTCACTTTTTTCATTTATAGTTGTCCAGATCGACATGTTAAGCTTCCGCATGTATTTGACTTGTATGCTCAATGCTAGGTTGAGAGACCCATGTTTGTAATATCTCGCCTCGGAGCCTAATGAATAAATACTTGAGTCGAGAGTTATGTTGTGATGCCATGTTGTATTTACACATATTGAGCATATTGTGTGTATGTTTGAAATGCTTGGTATGTGTGGGATCCGACAATCTAGTTATTTATCCTTGGCATCCTCTCTTATGGGAAATGTAGTCTAGTGCTTCCTTGAGCCATAGTAGTCCGCTACAGCCCGGTTCACCGGAGTCCTGCTAGCCCAGACTACCGCTCGTGACGCTTGACTGGCCGCATGTGTTTCACTTGCTCATGTGTCTGTTCTTCGGGAAATGTCACGGTGACATCCGAGTCCCGCCTAGCTCTATAGCCCAGGTTCCTGAGTCCTCATAGCCCAGCTACAGCCTATATTCACACGCTGTTGACCGCATGCTCGGTTGATTCATGTATGCCTGTCCCCATGGGTTAGTGCCGCTTGGGTTCACGATCAGCCATGTCGGCCTGTGTTCTCTCATTATACGGATGCTAGCTACACTATCATATACGCGAGCCAAAAGGCTTAAACGGTCCCGGCCATGGTAAGGCGACACTGGTGGGAATACCGCATGTGAGGCCGCAAAGTGATATGAGGTGTTACCGCTAGATCGATGTGACTTGGAATCGGGTTCTCGACAGCTTTGGTATTAGAGCTCGATTTCAGAGGATTACCAAGCCAAACCGGTCAAGTTGTGTCTAGAAATGCTTTAGTTATGTAAGGAATTGATTGTGGGATGGAACATAAGGCTCTTTTTACTCCTTTACCTTATGACCTTATGATCCGAGTCATCCTCTCTTTTCTTCGGGATTAAGAACTAGGCCTTCTCATCTATCTATCAAGATGACGAGTTACTATGATAGAGACTTATAGGATTGATGGATTTAAGCCCCGCTCGTTTCTACTACTTCCGTGTGTTGTTAGTTAATCTCGTAATCTTGATATTGTGATGTTGAGTGGTCATGCCACTATTTTGCAGGTGATGTCTCAAATCATTTTGAGCATTTACGCTCGCTATGTCGTCTCGAGTCATCCCAGTGTTTCTAAATAGTCCATGTATTTGCAAATCCTTTCTTCCGCTCCCGGATGTACTTTATGGTCGTAATAAGCACACTAATCGGTGCGTTGAGGTAATTTATTGCCTCGACATATATGTTGGAGTTATTATTATGAACTTAGGTGTTTTAGGAGTCACCTAGTAATCTAGCCATGTTTTGTGTCCCGTGATAATTTGGCCACCATTCTCAAAGCATCCTGTGATGCCATTTAGTAGTAGGTATTCTATTCCCTGTTCTTGAACCCGAGATTCACCCTACTTACCTAATGTTGATAGTGTTGCTAGTTCCTTTAGGATATTAGTAACCTTTGTGATAGTCCTCGAGGTTCGTGGTACATCTTTCTTCCAATTACCATGAACCATTCTTGGCAGAGTTCTTTAAACCAAAAGATCACAACCAGAGTGCTCTTGATGAGTCCTCCATTCTATATTGTGATTCCGCCACCCTACCTCTCTCGCATGGGTTATCCAAAATAAACCTGTTGAACTTGGTTCGACATACTAATCTATGCATCCACAACTCAGAAAGTTATATGTTCCTTGAGTTGACCCTTCTCACCAGATTCGACTCCCGCCCCACAATTGATAGTCGAGTAGTCGAGCATTCTGCTTATTGATGCCTATTACTTTGTGGTCCATCGCCATTCTATCCGGAATGACTTGGAGAAACAAACTCCAAAGACCTCATCCATATCTAGGATTGGGTCAAAGCTATTGTATTCCGCAGATCAAATGCCAATCTAGCTTTTGATTCTATTCTACCCTCAAGTATTGCCCTCTTTATGTCGTGAACGCCATGAGAATTGCACCTTCCTTATGAATTCTTGACGAGTGATACTTTTCGCTATCATTATTCATTCCTCGGTCCTGCGGTTGTTGTAACCGAATGCCGACAAGTGAACTATGATGTGTGAATCGACACCCTAGCAACCTCGTGTTTGGTAGTAAATGGACAATATTCTCATTCTTAATGTGTTGGTTACTCGAATCACCATCCCGAGGTTGATTGTGCTACCTAGTCCGCTTTTCCCGGTGCACTCTTCTAACAATGAGTTAGGACTGTATCCATCCCTTGCTCTTTTGATAATGTCGCCTTGCCTTGAAAAGCAAGATTGTTCTCGAGCTTAATAACATATCGGTGGTTCTTGATTTTCCAAATATCTTCTCGAAGTATTACCAGGTTGTCACCGACCGCTATGTTGGGTCTATGATCGTTGGTTTTCCATAAACCACCCTTTCTCCAAGGATCTGTGTTGGATACCCTGAACTAGTTGGATAAGCTAAACAATAAATTGGAGAGTTGGAAGATAAAAGCTTTATTCGACCCGTTCATTCAAAGGGATATCCTTAGGTGTGTGTGTGTGTTGAAGAAAGATGATATCTTCATCGATTGGTCCCTATGATCAGTTGTTGATCTATTATCTTAAACAATCTTTGATTTGAGCATGGCTATTGTCAATTCAAATCAGAACTAACGATATTCGTAATGTTGTCTTACTCGTGGTTGATTCCTCGAGCATACACCATTATACTCTTTGGGTCTTACCAATGCTATCACCTTGTTCACATGATGGTGGAAGTCCAGTGATATGGAAATTCCGATGAGTTGCTGTTGAGCCCATCAGCATCATCTTATCTCCTCCATGATTCATATTGAACATCAAGTTAGTGTTGGAAACTTTTGTAAGCAATGCCTTCGTGTTCCATTCAGAAGCTTATGCTTGATGGAAGAAGTGACTTCTAATTCATGTGCATTTGCAAGTTGCCGTGAATTCGAGAAAGTTTGTTTTGCTTCCGCTGAATCATCCCAAGTCACCATGCATGTGCTAAGTATTCTATGGTCCGATAGATCATCATCTTCATTCCATATGAATTTCCTAGCACATCAAGCCACTAATTGATTTGTTCAAGGAGAAGTAGTTCCTTCTAAGAGCATGCCTTATGCAAGGACTTCAATATCCCCACTATGGTTCCCCAATTAACTTGGTAGTGTTTTGTTGTAAGACTACCATGTGGTCATGCTTGTCCGACAGCGTGTTCACATGTGTTTAGCGTAACCAGCTCATGTTTTGGAGCTTGCTGTCTTAGTTCATTCCTCGAGAATCTCGAACGCCATCTCGTCAATCGTGTTGCAAACTTCCTTCGACATGCTGAGTCCAAGTATCCTATCACCAATCGGATCTGAATCTCGTGCAGATATGATGGTTGGAACATTCCCAACAGCTTGCATTTTGTTCCCAAATTTGCACCGCCATTGTGCCAATTTCCCATGGCTGCCCTTCAAAGCAATTGTTGTCCAAGATCATCTTTAAAAGTGGACTTGTCATGGGTCCCATCCATTTCGTGATAAGCAAAGTCATCCATTGTGTTGTCTTCAACAAGGAAGTCCACATCATCCATCCTAGTCTGAGTATGCCATTCCTTCGAGCTCTTTCAAACGATCAATTGTAAATTGCCTTAAGCTGGTATGAAGAGTTTCAATGATCTATGGATCAAAAGTAATTCTTTTGCCACTTAATGGAGTAGTTCAACGAGTCACCTTTTCCAAGGTGCCCTGCTATGAGATCATGGCAATTATTTCTCGCCACCTTGACACCATACACCATCTTTCCAAGCATGGAATTGTTGCCCACCAAATCAAACCCCGCTGCTTGTTCTTCCATCCTCTCGATGTGTTTTGTGTCTCAACTCAAGATGTTTCAACATCTCATTCCATGAGTTGAGATTGTATAGTTCGATCTTCGAGAAGATCAATCCTAGTAGAGTTCCTTTCCGTTGTCATCGCGTGGATGAAGATCTCAAAAGTGAAGATCTCAAGATCAACATATGCAACAAACCCACAACCTTTGAGGTGCAACCTGGATCGTGAAGATTGTGTTTGTCTTGTGCCCTCCGCCTTCTTCTTACTCACATCTTGAATCTCGGACGAGATTCTTGTTTAGTGGGGGTGAGTTGTCACAGCCCTAGAGTTTGCTTGTAACTAGTGGCATTGCATCCATGCATCATGTTTAAATTTCATGAAACTTGAAATGGGGATTGATCCAAGCCCTAGCACCAAATGAATTCAACTAGGTTCAATAAAAAATATTTTAATGATCCCAAATGCCCTTTAGAAAGTTCATGATTTTTGTCAAAGGTGAAAACCTCTCGCCAAAAGTCATGCACATATTTCCGTGCCATTCTCGATTTCTGAATTAAATCATATAGTATTTGCATTTGGGCATTTAAATGCTATAAAATATTTTAAATGCTCAAATAATCATAAACTAAAATGTTTACTGTGGATATATTCTAAACAGTAGCCATGATTAGTTTCATGATTTTGAAAATGCCCGCATTTTTAATAAAGCCTCAGTTACAAAAATAATAGAAAACAAGAAATAATAAAAGAAGGAACTTACCCGCAAAGCCCACCGGCCGGCATCAGAGAGCAGCCACCGGGCAAAGCCACCAGCCCACCGTGGCTCCTCCTTGTCGCCTTCCACCTCCCGCCAAGAGGGCAGGAGGACGGTGGTCAGCCAGGCACGCACAAGCGCCTGCCACCTCCTCCCGCTTGCCGCCTCGTCAGCCTGGAGATGCCACAAACCTCTCGCCTCTCTCACTCTCTCGATTCTCTCCCCTCGCCTCTCGCTTCTCCCCATGGCCGAGCATGCCCACCGCCACCGATGCCCTTTGCTGCGCCAGAGCCATCGCCCCCGCCTCCGTCAGGTCTAAAAGAACCGCCTGTCCGCCTACTCCTCCTCGCCGAAGTCGCACGGGTCGGAAGCCCTCGCTTCATCCTCGAACGCCGCCGCCTTCTTCCGCTGGATCCGTGATCCCTGCTGCCGCCCGTGGTCTGCAGGCCTTCCCGAGCCCCGACGAGTACTTCAATCGACGCTACCGTGAGCCTCCGTCATTTTCCCCTAACGCCGCCTTTTGCACACCGTAGCCGCCATGTTCATCGAGGCCAAAGCTCACTCCGCCTCGAAGCTCGCTGTCGCGCCATTCCGTGACCCTTTGGTCATGCTAGATTGGCCAACAGCCTTGTTAGCATGTGCAGTCAGCCAGAGATGCTAAGCAACGACGCCTTTGCTCACTGCCGGTGTCAAACCGCGGATCTCGGTAGGGGGTCCTAATCAGCGCGCCTAGGCGGATGGTAACATGAGACAAGGGACACGATGTTTTTACCTGGTTCGGCCTCTCAATGTAGGTAATACCTTACCCCGCTTGATTAATATTGATGATATGGGTAGTACAAGAGTAGATCTACCACGAGATTAAGGAGGCTAAACCCTAGAAGCTAGCCTATGGTATGATTGTTGTTCGTCCCCACGGACTAAAACCCTCCGGTTTATATAGACACCGGATAGGTTAGGGTTACATAGAGTCGGTTACAATGGTAGGAGATCTACATATCCAGATCGCCAAGCTTGCCTTCCACGCCAAGGAAAGTCCCATCCTGACACGGGACGTAAGTCTTCAATCTTGTATCTTCATAGTCTTGGAGTCCAGCCGTGATGATAGTTCGCTATCCCGACACCCCTAGTCCAGACTCCTCAAGAGTCTCCTCAACCAGCTTCAATGACGACGAGTCCGCGCGATATTGTCTTCGCATTGCAAGGCGGGTTCTCCTCCAATACTTCATAGAAGGTTTTGAACACCATGATAGTGTCCGCTCGCAAAATAAGTTCCACATAACACGAGAGAATAATTTTGCACGATCTGCTGACGATTCCGCGGCGTGACATCACACCTCGCCAGGCCTTTATATGAATCGCTTTTTACTGCTCCACCTTAGCGCTGCTTAGCGAGGCGTTTTTCTTGGCACGCCTTATCAAAGCATAGATCGTGCCCTTTATTCCGGGATTCTCATCAATACGGACGTAGGTAACCCATCCGCCGCCATTGATTACGGCGCTTGGGAGATAAGCGAGTTTTACCAGCTGGTGGGGACGATAGTCATTCGTCCATATAAGGGATAAGGATCCACCTTTCACCTATGCCTTCTTCCTCCTTTGTTCATCCATTTCACAAGACTGAGCTCCAGCGCCTAAGTCCGCACATCCCACCTCAACCTTCTCCAACCATGTCAGGAGCGGGAGGCAGGTGGATGGCCTCCTCCGTCACGAAAGGGCACATCACAAGACTGCGGGAGGCCGGATATTTGTCCAGCGACATCACGCACAGGCTGGCCGACGCGGGGCAGCTCATTCCAACCTCCAGGCCCTATGAGAGGGTGGTGTTTCTCCCCCACTTCCTCCGCGGACTAGGTTTTTCACTTCACCCATTTGTCCGGGGGCTCATGTTCTACTACGGCCTGTACTTCCACGACCTGGCCCCGAATTTTATCCTCAACATCTCGGCGTTTATCGTCAGGCGAGGCCTTCCTTCAAGATCCAGCCCCACTTCGCCTATGGCTGAAGATCTTCAATGTCAGCCAAGGTAGTGGGCGGCCGCAAGTGGAGTGCGGAGGTGCCATGGTCGGCAAGATGGCCAAAGTCCTATGGCTCGAGGGCGCTTTTGTGGAGACAATAAAGGGTGGCAATCGGGTGGTTCTACATCACCGAGCCACGCGACGACCAATGGGTGGCGGCCCTCGACCAGATCTGGCTTCCCACACGGCCTCGCCATGGAAAGAGACGGCCCGACGCTGGGGAATTCAGACGAGCTATCCGGACTCCAAACATGCGTCCAAACCTCGTGGACAAGAATCTCGCTTGTCGACGTAATCCGTGTGATGCTCATCCGCCGGATTCTCCCATGCCAACAACGGGCCTTTAATTTGTGGGAATTCGATCCGCACAAGAACGGTCTTTGAGCCGCTCTTCAACACTACGCATTTAAGATGCCTCGAAGGTGCTGTTCAAGGGCGCTGAAGGCCCAAAGATCCGCCAACAAAGATCGCGGATACAGCTCGCGCGCAAGCCGCGAGGTAAGTTATTTTACCCTTTACGGACTCTTTTTTCATAGATTGAATCTATGGGACCTAAAACTCCCTAATCTTTGACAGATCTGGTCAAGACGCCCGGACAGATTAACTGTCCGCCTTTACCGAAGACCCAGCGGACGCCTCGATTGACGGGCTGCTGGCCCGCACCCATGTGGTGCCGAGAAGAAGGATAAGAAGGAGGCCACGGAACTCAAGGAGCTCCCGACGCCAAAGCCGCCAAATTTCAAGCGTAATCTTCTCCCGAGGATGAGGAGGAAGAAAAGAAGCTTCTCCCAAGCCGGGGAGGAGAGGAAAAGGAAGGCCGCCCCAATCGGGAGTACGGAGGGTCCAAGAAGGGAAGAACCTTCCTCCGATTTCTCCACCAACGTCGACGACGACGAGGAGGATTGGCCAACAAGGGCCAAGCCCCTGGAGAGATTGTAAGTGTCCGGATACCCATGGCTTTTTTATCATTGCATAGTGTTCTCTAATGTCGAACAATCATGCAGCCCGGCCAAGGGCGAAGTTCGCCACTTCGCCGAGCGGGCCCCGAGTTCGCTGGAAATGGAGAGTACTTACTCCGACCTCCTCACCTCACGCCATGGATGACGCCATGTGGGCCCCAAGGGGGCTTGGTCAAGAGGAGGTGGCGCAGAGGTGCCACAAGGCAACCTCCCCTGACTCCAGCGCTGTGGGGGAAAGACCCCTGGGGCTCTAAGTCTCACCCTTGTCCGACTCCATGCCGGAACCTTCAGCTGTTCCGAGTCCGGCAAGCGGTCCTTCGCAAGAAGGGTAAGACGCCGTGTCCTCCGTCCAACCGAGGCACCAGATAGCATCGGAGGTGCTTAATGTCGCCCATCGAGGAGCACCGCACTGCATATGAGTGCGTGATCCGGACAGTTCAAGACGCCAAGAGCGGTTTGACTCAAGCCTATACCAGCCTTCTAATGTGCTTTGAGGTAAGTTTAGAATATGTAAAATATTACCAGATAGACAAGAGTTCTGATGCTTAGTTCGTGTTTGGAAAGAAAAGCCGGACTAAGGATCTAAAAAGATATACACAGGAGTCTAACATAAGTATGTCAATATGGGAATGCAGGCGCGCGCCGACCTCTCACCAGACCGATCGCTGGAGGTCAATGCATTGAAGCAGAGCCTCGAGCGTCCGAGAACGAGCTCGCCAAGCCAAGTAGTACCTTATTAAATAAATACCATATAGAAAGGTTTCGTTGCAAAAATAACATGGATAACATGGGTACCGTAGGGCCACGAACGAGGTGGCGACTTCAAGGAAGCGGTGTCCGTGGTCGAAAACAAAGCGGCCAAGGAACGCACCGAGCGAGAGAAGGGGAGGCGCAGCTGGCTAAGGCACAAGAAGAGCTCCAAGCTCTCGTGGAAAACACGAGTTTGGAGCGTGACTCAAGACTCGAGAGTCCGAGCTCGCCTCAGCTCTGAGAGTGCCAAAGCTGCTAAGGCCGAGGCCCAAAAGCCCTTCAAGAAATTGAGTCGTTAAAGAAGATAGCGCGGTAAGGCATTCTTTATGCAAAGCAAGCATGTGAAAGTGAATTACCTATTACTTACCCGGATTCGAGCTCTCCAGAGCATTCGCAGATTTGCCCCAGAGTGTGTCCGATGTCGCCGATTCTACCGCGCCAAGGAGGGAGCTCGACGGAAAGGTGTTCGTCTCAAGATGCCGAGGCCGACATCCGTGTGTTCGAGCGACCAAATGAAGTAGCTGGTCGAGCTCCACAAGGTCGCCGAACAGGCCATGAAGGGCCTTATAGCGCCGGCTGTGGCCATTGGAAGCCATGCCTGGAGCTACTTCGCTTAGTGTAGCGGGCCGGTGGACGCCTGTCCACGGATTGAAGTCACTGCGCCCGCCTGCTTGAAGGTGTCCGCCGGCCCTTGCCCGTGCTAAAGTGCACTCGGGCAAGCTGGATGCGAGAAGCTTGTGACGGACGGGCCACCAAGGGCAAGGAGCATCGCACGCACCAAATGTACTATGAGGGCCTCTCAAGGGTGCCCGCCAATAGCGGATGAGTGCTCCAAAGATGTAATTTTGAATAGGCTCGCATTTGTTATCCTCAGACGCTGAAAACTTGTTCATATGCGCTAAGCAACGCTTGTTAATTTAAAATATTACCTTCAGGCGGCCGCTTATCAAATTTGAGAGATGGCAAGTCGCTGGCTTCAAATTTCCCCCATGCCACGAAAGTGTCGGGTGTTCGATAAACTTGAGCACTCTTGTTCCCATTATTGGGTCCATCTAGGAGGCGCCAACACAACTAACAAGGCAACCGGACTTATAATGCTTGAACACTCTCACTTAGCCATAGAATTCTATAATTTTAAATTTCGCTAAGCCCCTAGTATTCGAAGACCGAGTTCGGGCGCTTATCCACGCCTTTGGCCGGACAATTCGGCTTCTCGCCTAAGCTTACATAAGTCTTTAGGGACCCAAAAACCTCTCAAACAGCGAATCGCTCTCTCACCTATCATGACGGTCAGTTTTAGCTTTCCATCGAGGTGCTCACCCAGCTCAACTGGGCATAATGGCAGTGGTTCTCCGGTGCTACCTTAGCCGATATAACGGAACGTAAGGTACCAAAACACGGAGCCGAGCAAACCCAACTATTGACCCAAGACATGATTCGAGCCGATTCATATAATGCTATAAGTTCGGGTGCCGACTTGTGAAAGTGTTCGACTTATCACACCATAATTTTGGGATACTTAAGCCTCGGTGTATTGGCCGCACTAAAGTGTACGGTTGCAACATGTCATGAAATGAACATATGTATAGATAAAGGAAGTAGTGCAATAATAAACAAAAGCTATGTATTGTTTATTCCAAAAGGTACTGCAATGAAAGCGTAACGATACAAATAGTGCGATAAGAAAGGGATGGACTATCTAACATGTCCTCTCCAGGTAAGCTCATGGATGGTATGCAAAACAGTATAATGCTCGAATAGAGACCACCAACACTCGACGTGGCTTTCGCTTCCTCGGCTGTTGCATCTTGAGTTCGGGCGATTCTAGTGCCGACAGACTTCTCGAAAGACGGAGTCCTGAAAGTAAGAAAATGAAGAAAAGGAAAAAGAAAAGGAATGACACAATGGAGTCTCGGTGCGTCGAGCCGCATTCTTGGCGCAGCCGTGGTCTTGCCTCCCCATATGCCCATGGTATCTCCAGAGCGTAATTATGTACGCAGAATACTAGCTTCGCAATTTCATGAGGGCTGGGGTTAGCCGATTGCTACGCTGCGCTTGAATCGTGCCAGCGGTCTTTTGTAGGTTACTCCGAAGCGCAGTTTGACAAAGGTCCGGATGCTTAGTGGCCGGACTCGAGAATTGCTGTGAGAGGCTGCTTTGTACCTCCGCCGCGAGGGCCGCCGCAGTGCTCCTCCGCTCGTAGAGAGTGTTCGTGTTTCCATTGACCGTGATTACCTCGAGGGCCCGCATCTTGAGCTTGAGGTATGCGAAAAGCGGCACCGCATTGAACTTTACAATGTGGTTCGTCCGAAAGCAAAGGCATGATAGCCGCCGAATGGGACGATGTCGAAGATTAACTCTTCGCTTCGAAGTTATCCGGGATCCAAGACCACTTCGAGTGTAACCGAGCCCGCATAACCGTCCTCTACACTCGGTATGACGCTTTAAAGGTCGCCTTTGTAGGCTTAACTCGGAGGGGTCTATGCCCATTTTATGCGATCCGATCCCGATAAAGCAGGTCAGTTGCCGCCGCCGCCCATCGTGACTCTTGTGAGGTGAAACTGTGAATAATTGGGTCAAGAACCAATGCGCGAACCCGCCGTGATTTAATGCTAGTGGGTAGTCCTTCGATCAAGGTGATCGGGCAGAAGACCATTGGTTGAACTTTGGGGCGATCGCTCCATCGCATATACGCCCCTTAGTGCATGCTTCCGCCCTTTTGGGTATGTGGGTTGCGATATCATGTTCACCGTCCGCACTTGTGTGGGAAAACCCTTCTGTCCTCTATTGTTCGGAGGCCGGGCTCTTCTCGCCATCGCTATGCAGCCCTTGTCATTGAGTTCGCACTTAACTTGCTCGCTTGTTTGAACACCCAACAATCCCTGCTGGTGTGATTGGCTGGTTTTTCGGGGTGCCATGTATCTAGCACAAGCAATCGAGTATTCGGTCCAAGTTGGACGGGCCTCGGGTATTTCTTTTGAATGGCTTCTTCCACGACCGGTTTAGAGCCTCAATCCTGCATTGACGGCCGATCTTTATTATTATCGCTGTTAATGCGGCGCTTTGTTCTTGCTACGACGCCGACCGCCATTGCTGTCCTTGGTATCCCAACTATCGTGATGTTTGGCCAAGTTGTTGCTTCGAGCTAGCTACTTGTCCTCTCCCGCACAAAAGCGGTCATGAGTGTTGTGAGGGCTGCCATGGATTTTGGCTTTTCCTGCCCTAGGTGCCGCAAGCCACTCGTCAGGATGTTATGTTTGAAGGCTGCAAGGGCTCTCAGATCCGGACACCAACGATTTGATTTTTCTTTGTTAGTAACCGTGTCTGTAATTGTCCGCCGATTCTTCCGCTGCTGAATTATGTGGCTAAGGTCATCGGTGTCCGTGGTCGCATTATATGTGCCCTGGAAGTTATCAAGGAATGCGGTTTCCGTGTCCTCCCAACAACCAATTGATTCTCGCGGCAAGTGTTGAGCCAATGTCGAGCTGGTCATTTAAGTTTGAGGAGGTATTTGATGGCATGTAGATCATCACCAAGGGCCATGTGGATATGGAGGAGATAGTCCTCGATCCGCATCGCAGGATCTGTGGTACCATCATATGATTCGATGTTTACGGGTTTGAAACCCTCGTGGATTTGATGATCCATTACTTCATCCGTGAAGCATAGTGGGTGTGCGGCGCCTCAGATATTATATCACGCACGTAGCTCATATGAGCTTTGTTCATCGTGGTTTGGCCTGGCCGGGTTTGCAGTATCCGCGCGACGGTAATCATCCCGTGTCGCTGCGCCCACGTGATCCGTAGATCGATCTTGTATATTTTGCCTTGTCCTCCAATATATCTCGCAAGTCCGCGCTTTTCCCGTGCCTTGGTACTTTTTGAGAGGCGCCGGGTGTGGCTTGAGCGGAGGGCCGAGAGGCTTTCCGTCATGACCACGGGTGGCCGGTCTGCCATGTCATGCGCTGTGCCTTGGGTGCTTCCTCCTTCCGATCAAGGCAACGGCCCATGCTTGGGGTAGCTTTGAGGGGCGCTCGAAGTTCATACTCTTCGCTGCAAGGACTTCACCCATCCGCACCAGCGTGTCTTGGTCAACTCTAAGTTGTTGCTGCTTTTTCTTGAGGCTGCTTGCCGTGGCTATAAGCCTGCATTTGAAATGCTCTTGTTCGGCGGATCCTCCGCACGACAAATTGCTGCCGCCGAGGCTTGCCTCATCTTTGGAGGGAGGCGATAATTATCGCCCTCGACTTTTTTTTCGCAGACCGTCAGTGCGGATTCTGCTTCTCCTCCTCCCGCGCCGAGTCCCGCCGAGGGGGTTGTCTTCGCACGTCCGGTGTTATTAACTCCCGCGCGGAATCACCGCTTTTGCTGTGGCGGATTTAGAGCGGCGCCACCGACGCCGGGCGCTTCGCTGCTTTTTGAGGTGTCATCCTCCGCTGTTCCATCGCCATTCCAATCTTTTGGGATATCCACCATGTATATGTCGATGACGAGGTGGCCTTCCAAAGGCCCTCGTAGGTGCTGGGTCTTGTCATCTCCGCATCGCCGCCCATACCGCCGATGTCTTCGTAGTCGAAGTCGAGCATGTCGGTTAAATCATCGGCAAGGGCTACAAAGTGGGTGGTGGGTGGGCGCTGAATTTTTCGTCGTCTCAGATCCCAACCTTCCCGTCCGTAGTCCGCAGGGCTCTCCGGATAAAGAGAGAGACTTTAGTGAATCCAGGATGTCGCCAAAGGGCGAAAAGCCGAAGATGTCCGCGGTAGTGAACTCCATGACCGGGCGCCCAATCGGATTCTGGACAAGGGGGGCGCTGGAGGGTTCAGAGTCCGAGAGGAGTCCGCACCGGAGTCAAGGTCTTCGCAGCGACAGTGGATGGAGTTCGCTCAATCACCGTGAGAGATTGTAGCCCCGAGGCGGTGTCCAACCACTGCCCTCGACAGAATCCGCCCGGATTAAGGGTCGGAGCGATGTCGGTGCGCCTGTATGCTGCTCGCTGCAGAGCCAGATCATGCCCATCGAGACAAGGCGGCACGCTTGGTCGGGCTCGAACCGTCAAGATCAAGTCTCCACGATATCGGCCGATAGTTCAAACTTCCAAATCTAACCTCGATGGCCAGGGGCGAGCTTACGATCTGCTCCAGATGGCTGCTTAATTGCCCGCAGCAAAAGCCGTCGAATAGGAAGATCTGTCCGGAAGAAAAGTCTCACCCTGACCGCTGCCGTTGTTGATGATCAAGGAGCCATCGGGCCTATCGGTGACGCACACGCAGGAACTCTCAATGAAAGCACCAATGTCGGTTTCAAACCTCATGGATCTCGGTAGGGGGTCCCAACTGTGCGCCTAGGCGGATGGTAACAGAGAGACAAGGGACACGATGTTTTTACCTGTGTTCGGGCCCTCTCAATGGAGGTAATACCCTACCCCGCTTGATTAATATTGATGATATGGGTAGTACAAGAGTACATCTACCATTTAGATCAAGGAGGCTAAACCCTAGAAGCTAGCCTATGGTATGATTGTTGTTCGCCCCACGGACTAAAACCCTCCGGCTTTATATAGACACCGGATAGGTTAGGTTTACACAGAGTCGGTTACAATGGTAGGAGATCTACATATCCAGACGCCAAGCTTGCCTTCCACGCCAAGGAAAGTCCCATCCGACACGGACTAAGTCTTCAATCTTGTATCTTCATAGTCTTGGAGTCCGCCGTGATGATAGTTCGCTATCCGCCACCCCTAGTCCAGACTCCTCACTCACCGTAGCGATTTAATCCGCCAACACCAGAGTTCCGCCGCTGCCCAAGTGGACGCCGCCGACGCCGACCCCCCCGCCTCCTCAGTGTTCGGGCGCCAGGCGCCTTAGATGCGGGAGCACGGGCTCCTCCCGGTGCCTCAATAGTAACATCCCAAATTTTCAATTTGGAATGTTATACATTAGGTCATCATGCATATCATATTTTCTCGCATTTTCCGATCCTAGAAATTTCACGCAACTCAAGGACCCTGAGAGAGTTGAAGTTTCATAGTTTTCATATTTGGGATTTCCAAATTTTGAAAATAGGATCATTGGATTATTTAAATTATCTTCATAAAGTTCTTCCTATATAAAATATCTTGAGAGGGAATAATATGACTTTCCCAAACAAATAGGAAAAATGAAGATATTATAAATAAACCAAATTTGGTTTTGGAGATTTATTTTGCTTAGGCAAAATGAGCATTTAAAAATATTTTTTTATGTATTTTGTTTTTAAAGTTCATTTTGTTCGATTCAATTTTAGGAGTCGGAGAAAATTTGTTTTAATTAATTTGGAGTTCATTTGATATTTATTTTATTTGTTTTGTTTTAAAATTTTATTAAAAAAACGCCTCTCTCGACCGAGGCCCACTGCCCAGCCACCAGCCAAAGCCCAGCCAGCCTCCCCTGCCCACCTCCTCTCCCTCCTCCTCAAGGCTCGAGTCCCGCTGGGACGAGAGCGCCACGCACGAGTCCCGCCTCGCCTGACTCCCTCGCCTCCCCCAAGCAACCGCCTCCTCTCCTTAAATACTCCCCTGCCCTCTCTCTCTCACATCGCCTCACGCCTCGACCCGAGCCTGACGCCGGCCACGCCGCCACCGAGCACGACGCCGCTGAACCCGCCTCACTTGCCTCCCGACCTCACGCCTCAACCGAGCTCCGAGAGCCAAGCGATCGCGGAGGTAGCCACGCCTACCGCCCTCCGATTCGTTTTTCTTCCCGAACTGTCCGGTTTTTTTTAAAAAAATATATGTTCGGTTTTTTAAAAACCTAGATTGGTTTTATTTTTTTGGTTTTCTTATTTAACGGACGCTCACCGAACTGCTCGCTTCAAAGGAACGCGCTCGTTAGATTCGCTCGTTAACTAACGCTCGCTTTTTAACTCGCTCGTCGCTTTTTTTTAATCGGAATTAATCCGCTATTTTCTCGATTTGATTTCAGATCTGATTTTCAAAACTGTTTTATTTCTCGCCGCTTATCGGAATCAGTGATTCAAGCGCCGAGTTTCAGAATTAAACCGCCATTCCGACTACCCTACTTTCACAGAGTTTTGCCACTGTGAAATTTTGACCTAATTTCGATCGCTAACCGAGAGGTTTCTCTCGAGTTTCGACTTTCGGAGTTTGTTTTGATTCGATTATTTTGCAACCAGGGTTCTTAAGTTGAACTATCCGTTAGATCTTTTATTCGAGATTTCGTGCATTAGATGAGTACTTATTGTATGCTTGTTGTTTGTCTCTGCTAGATCACCCGGAGTGCGCCGCTTGTTACTTCAATCTCTAGGACTCATGGATCATCGCAAGGCAAGTAACACTTTGATCATACCCTTCTCATACCCAGCTTTTATGCATTAGATCTATTCCTCAAACACTTGCATGATTAGGATCTAATTAAATTGTGGGTTTGGGAAGTAGATTGAGGTAGTACCTATTACCTGCTTTACTTATGAAACCTTGGGAGTTACTTCTACGCTTGCTTGTTCATGCCATGCTATGCTAGTAGACGGATTGGGTGAGTGAATATCCATGACAGATGTGAGATTGTTAATTAATGGTTTATCTAAGGTGGCAACCTAACACACATCCGGGTGGATTGAGGCACCTGGTTTCTATCAGACTTGCTCAGATTTCTTCTGACCGCCACCTGTGCTCTAAGGGATCATAAGATTATTCAAACTGAAACTTCCGTGCAGCCACAAGCCAATTATGGGCTCAAGCGAGTTGACTAAGTTGTGCGAACTCTACGGTAGGCTAGCTGATGTAGGGGATGTAGGTTGGTACGGTCTACCCACATGTAAGGTGCTAGCGCTTCGAAAGACTATGTCTCGGCCATCCGCTTTCAAACACCATGTAGTGCGAGAACCAAGCGGAGGCGATCGAGTCTTGTGGGGAAAAGTGCGCAAACCTCTCGCAGAGTGTATAAACTAATCATGATTAGCCGTGTCCTCGTTATGGACAATTTGAGTATCCGTACTTGATTATCATGTGAATCTCAACATGTTACTTCTAATAAAAGTTATTGGGTTTTGATGAGTACTTTTAATTGGGATTGAGGATGTCACAACCATCTTCAATGTTTAACAACCACCATGATAGTTAAATAAAATTATTCCTTTGATGTAGGGAAAATCAGCTTTATGCAATGTAAATCAGAGAGCCTTACCACCAGCCAAATATGCATGTAGTATAGGCTTATTCATTCATTGTTTTATGTGTTACATTGCCAAGATATTCCATGTGTCAATTGTTGGCTGCAACTTTTCACGCTATGCATTTTTCGCATTTATTTAGTAAGGTGTTAGGTCGTGGTTCTATACTCAAGGATGCCGCTGGAGTTGATGGACTCGCTTATCTTCCAAGCCTTCCGCTGTTATTATTAGATGGCCTTAAGCCATATTTTTATTCAGTTCCTTGTGGACAACGATGTAATAAGTGTGTGATTGCTACTCGCTATAAATCCTTCAAGCACTGTGTGGTGTCAAGACATCGATCCAGGATGACACCGAGCACGAGCGCTAGATCCATTCGGTCCGGTCGCCACAGAGAATGGTATCGAGCACACGCCGATCGTAGGACACGCACCACTAAGTTAAAGCCATAGATCACTCTCTTCTCATTTTCTAACTCCTCATCTTTTCTACTCTCTTTAGGATGACGGACGCTAAGATCAAGTACACCCAACCGGATGAAGGCACACCTTTTGATTTCACTTGAAGGAAGTTACTAAGTACCGAACATTGATTACCAAGCTTCACCGAACTTTCAACGCCACTCACTCAAGAGGAGCGCCGAAGATTCATGCTCACGCTCCAGAAGGACATTCGCCCAATCACCAAGCCAATAGATAGTGTTTTCAGGCACCCACTTGAGTCCGGGAAGGAGCATGGCAGCTCACATCACCATGGGACGATTGGAGAAGTCTATCAAGAAGATCTCAAGGACACCATCTACCAGATTTATGGACGCCGAGATGACAATTGGGACGTCACAACACCAAGAAGGATAGGTCCATTGCAGCATTCATCCAGAGTTAAATCAACACATTCGACGCCAGAGAATCAAATGTGCAATGACATGTTGGAGTTGCGTAAGACGAAGGAAAGGATCATCGAATTGGAAGGAGAACTAAAGACTACACGAAGGACTACATGGACGAGATCGTAGCTCGCAAGACACAATAACGATCTTAAGTACGAGATCAAGAACTCAAGAAGAAGTTGGCACTGTGAATGAAGACCAAGATGTCGAGCATCAAATCGACTACATCAACATCGACGACTCAGATTCGGATCCAAGTGAACCCGATTTTGAAGACTTAAGTCGAGCAGACATCATGGAGTCTTCCACCGTTCAAATTAGTAGAAGTCCCCACATATTAGTAGTATTCCTCCATGTAAACATTATAGTACACGACTTTTATGATAGTTAGATCGCTAAAGCCCTTGTTTGATTGAATGAAGTGATTTTGTGTGCATTTGCTCATGTGCATTTGGGTAGTGATTCCCTTAGACCTCATTCTATTCTATTTTCTTCTTTTCTAAACCCTTCAGATGCCTCCGAGACGCGACTTTCGATTCGCTTTTCCCGCCAGAGATCACCCAATTGATCCAAAGCAGCAGTAATACTCGATTCAAACATTGGTGCGTAACAACAACAACAACAACAACAACCCACCGCCACCACCACCACCATGGATCATTCGACTCGCTTCTTAGACCGAACCCGCCGGTGTATTCCAAGAGCACCGAGCCAATTGTAGCAGTATGACCTGCTCCGCAAGATAGGAAGGAGCTGACCATCGCAGGATGCACAGATGGTGAAAGAGTGAAGTTTGCAGACATCAACTTGAAGGACCCGCAGAAGATGGTGGGAGAATTTCACAGCCACTTACCCCGTAGACACCGCCACATGGGACCAGCCAAGAAGCTTTTCAAGACAGCCCATGTTTCAGCAGGAGCTATGGCTATGAAGAAGCGTGAGTTTCGAACTTACGCCAAGGAGGAAGGACTGTTGGTCAAGATGGATGACTTTAGCAAATTAGCACGTTATGCCCTGATGACGCTACATGATGCAGCTAAACAGAGAAGTTTTAGAAGGACTGAATGATGAGTTCAAGATGCCGTTGATGGTAGCAAGTTTCAATAACTACCAGGAGTTAGTAGACCGAGCCTCATGATTGAAGGAAAGCAAAAAGAATTGAGAACTGCAAGCGAAGTATGGACAAGGGAAGTATAACTCGAGCCCAAAGCAGGTTCCTCATATACCCCTAAATCAGAATTCAGTTTCAAAGATACCCATGGAGGAGGTAATTCAGATAACCATAATGGCACCAAGAATGGGAACGGAATGGAGGAAGCAACGATGAACCGCACCAACCCGCCAACACCATCCAAGGTAGACCTGAGTCACATTACTTGCTTTAAGTGCCGCAAGATCGGGCATTATGCAAATGACCGTCCGTATACGTAATGGAAATGGCAAGAAGCCCAACCCTTTCAACAGGGGACAAGTGAACCACATTGATGTGGAGGAGGTTGAAGATCAGCCCGATGAAGAATCGGTAAGTTTTTGGTTAAGTCATTTATCGCAGCTTGTTCTTTTTGATACTGTGCATCGATTCATACATATCAAGGGATTTGTGGATAAGTACAAGTTACCAACCCAAGCCCTTAGGTCACCCATGCTAGTAACCTCACCCGAGCAGAGTACATGGCTAGTAAATGGTGTGATCGATCGCCACTAAGGATTGGACACTATGTTTTCCCTCGCACCTAATAGTTCGAATCCCAAGGATTGATGTGATATTAGGAATGGATTGGTTATCAAAGTATGGAGGAAACATAGATTGTACCACAAGGTCAATTTTGCTCACCACACCGTAAGGAAGAAGGATTAAGTATGTATCATGGCACGAGCCGAGGAGAGCACAAGTTAATTGCTTAACAGAGTGGTACAGAAGAAGTACCAAGGTGAAGGATTATCCCGATGTATTTCCTAAGAGTTGCTGTGAATGCCACGGATAGAGACATTGAGTTTTTGATCGAGCTGCTGCCGTGAACAGTGCCCGATATCGGTTTAATCAGACAGATGCCCGCAAAGGATTTGGCGGAAATTAAGAAGCGATTAAGGAACTATTGGATAAAGGTTTTATTCGCCCAAGTTCTTCACCTTGGGGATCACCCGCTTTATTGGTGGAGAAGAAGGATGGATCGTTGAGAATGGTTGTTGATTATCGTGGATTGAATGAAGTAACAATCAAGAACAAGTACCCACTACCAATGATAAATGATCTGCTTGATCGCTTGCAAGGAGCCAAAGTGTTTTCCAAGATCGATTTATGCATCGTGGTACCATCATTGAAGATTCGGGAGCAAGACATACCCAAGACAGCATTTACTACTAGATATGGATCAGATGAGTATACCGTTATGTCATTTGACTCGACTAACGCACCAGCCTATTTCATGAACCTGATGAACAAAGTGTTTATGGAGTTTTTGGACAAGTTCGCTGTGGTGTTCATTGATGACATTTTGATTTTCTCAAGAATGAAGAGGAACACAAGGAACATTTGAGATTGGTTTTGGAGAAACCGAGGAACACCAGCTTGTATGCCAAGTTCAAAGAAATGTGAATTTTGGTTAAAGGAAGTTGGATTTCTGACATGTTATATCCGGAGAAGGAATAGCAGTTGACCCCACAAAGGTTGAGACCAGAATCAAATGGGAAGCACCAACGATAGCTTGAGAGATTCGAGTTTCCTTGACTCGCAGGATACTACCAAGATTCATTGAGAATTTCTCAAGGATTGCAAAGCCTATGACAGAATTGTTGAAGAAGGAAAACAAATTCATATGGACCGAGGACTGTGAGGCAAGTTTTCGTGAGTTGAAGAAAAGATTGGTTACCTCACCAGTTTTGATATTGCCGATCAAACTAAGGATTATGAGGTGTATTATGACGCTCACGCCGAGGACTTGGAGCAGGCTTATGCAGGAAGGAAGAGTTGTTTCAGATGCTTCACGACAACTTAAGCCCCATGAGTTGAATTATGCCACCATGATTTGGAGTTAGCAGCCACAGCATGCCTTGAAGACGGGAGACATTTTCTCATTGGAAATCATTGTGAAGTATATACGGATCACAAGAGTTTGAAGTACATCTTCACACGTATGAATTGAATCTCGCATAAAGGAGATGGTTAGAGCTAATCAAGGATTATGATATGAGATTGCATTATCACCCCGAAAGGCTAATGTCAGAGGCATTTATTGAGCCGTAAGAGCCACGCCAATACCCTAATGATGGGAGTAATACCCAATGAGTTAGCCGAGGACCTTCGAGAGCTATGTTTGGAAATAGTTCCAGAGGCTATGTAGCAGCATTGAGATTCAATGACAATCGATGGACAAAATCGAGAAGCCCAAAAGGCGATAAGGAAGTTGCTCTATAAAGGAGAAAATGAGCAAAGGAAAAGCTAAAGGATTTCGTGAGGATGAGCACGATACACTATGGTTTGAAGACCGTGTTTATGTGCCCAATGACCCGTAGATCGTGAAGTTGATTTTACAAGAAGCCCATGATTCACCCTATTCGATTCACCCAGGAAATACTAAGATGTATTTGGATTTGAAGAATATTTTCCGTGGACCGGAATGAAGAAGGATATTATGAGTATGTAGCAGCTTATGCACGATGTCGAAAGTAAAGGCGGAACATCGGTAAGCCAGCAGGATTGTTACAACCATTGCCGATACCCGAATGGAAGTGGATAAACTAGGCATGGATTTCATCACAGGTTTGCCAAAGACCCGCTCAGATATGACTCGATTTGGGTCATAGTCGATCGCTTGACCAAGGTAGCCCATTTCATTCCAAATAAGACTACCTATAGCAAGTGCAAGTTGGCAAAGATATACATGACCAGAATTGTGTGTTTACACGGAATTCCAAGGAGCATTGTATCGCATGAGGAACCCAGCTTTACTTCAAATTTTGGAACCAGCTTGCACTAAACATTGGGAACCCGATTGAGTTCAAGACAGCTTTCCACCCACAAACCGATGGATGACCGAGAGAGTCAATCAGATTTTAGAGGACATGTCGAGAGCTTGTGCACTAGATTATGGATCTAGTTGGGATGACAATTTGCCGATGCAGAATTTTCCTACAATAACAGCTACCAAACCAGCTTAAAGATGGCACCTTCGAGGCCTTGTATGGAAGAAGGTGCAGACACCGTTGTCATGGGACTAAACCGAGATCGCCGCTTGTTTGGACCAGATTTGATTAAGGAGTCTCAATGTAAAGTTGTTGATTCGAGATGTGCTCAAGGTAGCCCACCTGCATGTAAGAGCTATGCCGATTCAAAGCGCAGCGATTGAGTATGAAGTTGGAGACAGAGTATATCTCAGAGTATCCCCGCTCGAGGAGTGAAGCGCTTTGGAGTTAAAGGAAAGTTAGCACCCCGCTTTGTTGGACCATATAAGATTTTGCAACGCATGGGAGAAGTTATGATAAGTTGGAACCGCTGTAAGGACTGTCAGAGTTCATGATGTATTCCATGTTTCTCAGCTTGAAGAAATGTCACCCAGAGATAGCAGAGGTACCGCTAAGAGACACAAGGCACCGGAGGCAATTCAGTTGAAGGATGACTTGACATATGAGGAAAACCGCTTAAGATTCTCGATTATGCCAAAGCAGAGTTACCCGCAGCAAGGTTATCAAGTTTTGCAAAGTTCAAAGGAGCCACCACACCGAGGATGAAGCCACCGGGAAAGAGAGGAAGTTTTGCTTAAGGACCACCTCACCTATTTTCTAGTTAACCGTAATCTCGAGGGCTAGATTCATCTTATAGGTTTGTAACATCCCAAATTTTCAATTTGGAATGTTATACATTAGGTCATCATGCATATCATATTTTCTCGCATTTTCCGATCCTAGAAATTTCACGCAACTCAAGGACCCTGAGAGAGTTGAAGTTTCATAGTTTTCATATTTGGGATTTCCAAATTTTGAAAATAGGATCATTGGATTATTTAAATTATCTTCATAAAGTTCTTCCTATATAAAATATCTTGAGAGGGAATAATATGACTTTCCCAAACAAATAGGAAAATGAAGATATTATAAATAAACCAAATTTGGTTTTGAGATTTATTTTGCTTAGGCAAAATGAGCATTTAAAAATATTTTTTTATGTATTTTGTTTTTAAAGTTCATTTTGTTCGATCTCATTTTAGGAGTCGGAGAAAATTTGTTTTAATTAATTTGAGTTCATTTGATATTTATTTTATTTGTTTTGTTTTAAAATTTTATTTTAAAAAAACGCCCTCCTCGGACCGAGGCTCACTGCCCACCACCAGTTCCCTACCACCGCCTCCCCGCCCACCTCCTCCTCTCTCCTCAAGCTCGAGTCCCGCCTGGGACGAGAGCGCCACCGGAGTCCCGCCTCACCTCCCCCTCGCCTCCCCAAGCAACCGCCCCCTCCTCTCCTAAATACTCCCCGCCCTCTCTCACATCGCTCACGACCTCGCCGACTCCGACGCCGACGACGCCGGCCGCCGCCGACGACGACGCCACTGAACCCGCCGCTTCGCCTCCCGACCTCGCCGCCTCAACCGAGCTCCGAGAGTCACGGCGATCACGGAGGTAGCCACCGCCACGCCTGATTCGTTTTTTCCTCAACGTCCCGCTTTTTTTTAAAAAAATATATGTTCGGTTTTTAAAAACCTAGATTGGTTTTATTTTTTTGGTTTTCTTATTTAACGGACGCTCACCGAACTGCTCGCTTCAAAGGAACGCGCTCGTTAGATTCGTTTCTGTAACTAACGCTCGCTTTTTAACTCGCTCGTCGCTTTTTTTTAATCGGAATTAATCCGCTATTTTCCGATTTGATTTCGATCTGATTTTCAAAACTGTTTTATTTCGCCGCTTATCGGAATCGTGATTCAAGCTACCGAGTTTCAGAACGAAACCGCCATTCCGACTACCCTACTTTCACAGAGTTTTGCCACTGTGAAATTTTGACCCAATTTCAGATCGCTAACCGAGAGGTTTCTCTCTCGAGTTTCGACTTTCGAGTTTGTTTTGATTCGATTATTTTGCAACCAGGGTTCTAAGTTGAACTATCCGTTAGATCTTTTATTCGAGATTTCGCATTAGATGAGTACTTATTGTATGCTTGTTGTTTGTCTCATAGATCACCCGGAGTGCGCCGCTTGTTACTTCAATCTCTAGGACTCATGGATCATCGCAAGGCAAGTAACACTTTGATCATACCTTCTCATACCCAGCTTTTATGCATTAGATCTATTCCTCAAACACTTGCATGATTAGGATCTAATTAAATTGTGGGTTTGGGAAGTAGATTGAGGTAGTACCTATTACCTGCTTTACTTATGAAACCTTGGGAGTTACTTCTACGCTTGCTTGTTCATGCCATGCTATGCTAGTAGACGGATTGGGTGAGTGAATATCCATGATGATGTGAGATTGTTTAATTAATGGTTTATCTAAGGTGGCAACCTAACACACATCCGGGTGGATTGAGGCACCGGTTTCTATCAGACTTGCCTCAGATTTCTTCTGACCGCCACCTGTGCTCTAAGGGATCATAAGATTATTCAAACTGAAACTTCCGTGCAGCCACAAGCCAATTATGGGCTCAAGAGTTGACTAAGTTGTGCGAACTCCACGGGTAGGCTAGCTGATGTAGGGGATGTAGGTTGGTACGGTCTACCCACATGTAAGGTGCTAGCGCTTCAAAGACTATGTCTCGGCCATCCGCTTTCAAACACCATGTAGTGCGAGAACCAAGCGAGGCGATCGA